>PVJX010014260.1:0-45334 GCA_004027295.1 Dolichotis patagonum
AATGGAGAAAAAAGATGCTTCCATGACAAAGAGGAACTAGGAGAATTCATGACCACCAGTCCAACCCTACAAAAATACTGAAGGACATTCTAGGGAGAGAGAACAAGAATACGAGCATTTCAGGAACAGAGGCAGAGAGGCCTCAATAAACGAGGCAGACAGTGGAGTGGAAGAGAAAAATAGACTATCAATGGCAGAAAAATAGAATAGCAGAAATGAGGCAGAGAAGATTGGCTATAATCTCTAGTATAGAGGGTCTCGAAATACCAACAGAGAGAAATGCAGGCAGAGTAGATCAGGAGATAGGGTCCATTGAGCTGCTCTATATAGGGAGGCAGTGGGACCCAAAACAAGCAGTGCACCCCATGGGAGTGAAAGGGGAGGAATTGTCTAAAAAAGGGAGGCAGAGGATACTGTTAATGGGGTAACAAGATTTAAAATTTACATTATTCTCACCACTCTGCTTGGATGGGTTACATGCTGTTCCAGTTTGTCTACTTACGCTAGACTTGAGGACATGGTCAGCTATCCCAAAAATAAGAGGACATATTATGCTAATCATCCCTAATTTCCTATCAACTTAATCTGAAGCCCTTTATAACTTATACTGTCTTATTATGACTGATCTTATTTGAATCTGGTTTGTTAGATTGCTACTTTGTATTGACTGATTTTATTTAAATCTGTTATGATGGATAGCATCAAGTCTAAGTGTATAGGCAGCTACACTGAAGATGACAAGATTCACTAAGATACCCAGTTGGTTTGATTATTACTTGCTTTTGAAGTCTTATAATGTCTCCAATGCTTCGTTTTTATTAAGGTTGTTATACACTGCTGAGACACCATGGTAACCATTGGAGATCACCTTGTATTGCGGTTTTATGTGACTTTTCTGCCTCATGCTTTTCTAGGAATTGTTTTGTTTTATCTTGCTTTGTTTTGTTTTTCCTGCTAATACAGAAATGATAAATATATATGTAGAGACTCATGTATGTGTAGAGCTTATAAACAGTTTACGAGAACCAACTATATAACACATGTTGAAATGAACAACTACTTTGAAGAAAAAGAGACACTACAATACCCAGTGCTGATTCCATAATGTCATGATGTGAAGTCCAGCAAAACTATCACTTATTGTTCAAAGTGATCTTAGCTTGCTTTGCCTTGTTTAAGTTCAACACACATTAAGGTATGGACAGCTGTTTTGAGGAGAATGAGAGATACTATGACAGCTATTCTTGGCTTCCCTAATGTCTGGTCTTGAAGACCTGAAATGCCCTCCTCGTCCTGCTCAGATCAGTTCCATACTAGGTTGTTTCATGTGAATCCCCTGTATGTGACAATATGGACAACTATTTGGAAGAAAACAAGAGTCAATATGATAGAGAGTGAATAGCTCTGATTGTCTAGTTTTGAAATTTTTGTCTCTTACGTTGCTTTCTTGTGATCCACTTTGCTCTGTTTTGTTGTGTTTAATTTTACCCTTTTGATATAATTGCATGTATATTTGAGTGGGTAAGATGGATGACCATATTGCTGTTTTTGTCACATCATGGAGCAGAACTGTTAACAGTCTCACTGTTTGAATGTCTACTTTACATGTTTTAACTTTGTAATTTGAACAACCATTTCCAAGAAGTCAGTATGTAATTTGTCAAGTAATAATTTCCTAGGTTTTTTTGTTGTTGTTCTTTTCCTTGGAATACTGTATTGTGGCTAGCCTTTATTCTGTTTTGTTTTGTTTTGTTTTTTTCTCTTTAAATAAAATTATTTTTAAAAAAAGAAAAAAAAGAAATAAAGTACTAGAATAAAGACAGCACTGATGCAATTTTTTAAAAATTCCTAATAGTAAGACAAAGCTTTTTTGATACAAGGAAATCACACATGTTTTCCCCTGTTTGTGTTACATTCAGATATAGCATCCATCAGCATTTACTGCTGTAAAATAATTCCAATATCTGACCTTCACATTGGCATCATCTCAAAATCAAGGGGAAAAAACCCACAGACACAGTGTTCTCAGACACAGTACAGATAAACTAAGGAAAGATGAAGATGGTTGGACTCCAAAGACTGTCTTCCAACTAGATTCAGTGGACAGAGAATGATGCTTAAAATTTCAAGATAGAATGAGAATCATGAAGTTTTAATAACAGAAAGACTTTCCTCCATCATTATATGTTTTTAATGAAAATTAGCAAGCATTTGCAGTACAATTTTCAAAAAAGATTAGAAATTTTAGAAGTCTAATTTTCAAATTTGAAATAACATTTTTAAAATTAAAATTAAATATTTAGGGAAAAAATCGAGAGGTAATTGTCTTTTCCATCCAATGGCAAGTAATACATTTCCATTTAAAAGAGAATTCGATGAAAACGAATGCCTAAGAAGATGGAAGGTGTGTGGAATGATCATGTGATATCCACCAGAGGGAGTGCGTTTCCCTGTGGTCATCAGAGGATGAGGAGAAGGAGTTCATGAGCTCATTTCCCACAGTTACCTCAACTCTTTTTTTTCTTTTATCAAGTTACGCCTCTCTCACAATCGCTGACCAAAGCCTACACTAAGTGTAATGCCCTTTAGTATCTCATATAGGTTTTTAAGTAAAAAAAAAAAAAGAGGGAATAATAAACACATAATTTGTTTTATTATAGCTCAGAAATATACGTGTAGTAGTGGCTTTTTTATATGAAAGTTACACTTCTACCATCAACAGCCAATCAACAGATTTGGCCTTTACACTCTATCAACTGAGTTCTACCACTCCTTGTGTCTTTCGACAATAATGTGACCTTTTTTCTGCTTCAATGTTCACATCCATGAAGTGGGGATAAGAGAAATGTCTGCCCCCTTGGTGGAGCTTTAAAAGATTTGTGTAAAGTAAAATATGTAATTCTTTCAGTAACTAACACACACAATTTGCACAGTAATCGCAGCAGACTTATTGTCCTTATTACTATACTTGGTAGGATCTAGGCGCTATGTTTCATAAAGCGCCAGCCATCTCAAAGCACCTGAACCAGTCGCTAGAAAGATAGAAAATATCAAGCCAAAGGATTCCTGAAGGGTTCCCTGGGTGGGCTGGGAGTTGGGCGGGGGTCTTTCCTGGAATGTCATTTGGTGTCTGAGGTTACTAAAGTTATTTGGTTTATAAAACTTAACCGAGCAATATATTGATGAATGATATGTCAACAGTGAGTTTCATTATTTAGAAAAGTTTTAAAACTAGACAATAAAAGGTCATCCTTGGGTATGTATGATGGTCATTTTCAAAAATAATAAGTACAAGAACCCCCACAGGGAACCCTGAAGTTCAGAATCACAGGCTTGTTCCAAACAGAAGCCCATAGATTTTCGGGCAGTTAGTCATACCCAGGGAGCATGCCAAGGTCTGCCACCTGGGGAAATAACAAGTGATGGCCACCAGCAGGTTGCTGTGTGACAGAGCAAGTGAATCATGAACAGGAGCAAAGCTGATGGCATCCTCCATAGTGCTGGGAGAGGTCGGCTGATGACCCAGGGAGGGTGAGGTACCGCCTGAGTCTCCCAGTTCACCACTAGTGTAAAATCTGCCCCTCCCTTCACCTCCCCCAAGTAAACTTTTGAAGCAGGTTCTGAAAATGGAGTTAGTGATGGTATATCTTTATTTTTACATAAATGCAGTCTAAAATATTATGTAATGCATATTCCATCATATTTTTCTAGCTCACACTGACCTGTTGGTGAACAGTATTAGAAACCTTACCACTTAAAGAACATCTTGCTTGCTTTGTACTAAAACAGAGGACAGCTGCTGATTTTAGAATTGTCCTGGTTGTGACTAGGCCACCAGCTAAAGTATTGTCAGGGCTTTATGTTTTTATTCATGTGTCCTACTATACTAGGGAGTAATAATTTTCTGACCCTGTGATTTTATAGATATCTACACTTTTGGAAACACTGCTTATCCCAGTGAATCCCAAATCACTAGAACCCTGGCTACTGGGTCCCTTTGTACACCAACACTTTGAAACCACCGTCACACAGCTTGATGTAACAACCTACCTGAGAGTTGGCAGACTTAGAAACACCTGGGGAACCTGAGGAATACGGACTTAGTCTTCCTCATAAGCAAGAGCAAAAATCCAAAACTTCATGAAAATCCAGAAACCAAAATATCCAAATGTGCCTTTCTGAGTCTTTGACCTAAAAGTTTTTAGTGTTTTCTGTAACATTACACCTCCTTCCCAGCACCCCTCCCCTCCCCTTTCCATTCAAGGAGGCCCCAGAGATAGACTGAATTTTTTAAAAAAGGAAGTAGAATTTTAGTGACTATGTGGTAAAGTTTAGAGAAGCAGATATTCTGGGACATTTGGAAACCAAATGCTGAGATAGTTTGAAAAGATACTCAGGTACTGACTTGTCTTCCTACCCAATTAACCTTGCTAGTTCTGAATTTGATTCATGACCCAAGAGAAACTGATAAGCGTAAATAATTCCTCAAAGAGAAGCACATGGATTATTCATGTTCATAATGAGATAGAAGCTTAACCAGACAAGACTAGAAAAGCAGCAAAAACTGAGCATCTTTTCTGTTCCCGAAATGATCCTAATCCTTCAGGAATATCACAAGCAAGAGAATATTTCAAATACTCCACCTGTTTCTGTTCTTTCTAGCTACCTCACTTCATTTAGGTTCTGTGCTCTTGGAAAGGAGAGAGAGAGAGAGAGAATGAATTAGTTTCTGTCAATTTATAACCCAATGTGCTGCACTGCACATTTAGTCATCCTGTTACATTTGCTGGAAGTTTCCATGTTGTGGGTCTGTTTTGAAAAATACTTAGTAAATGTAACTTTAGCACCGTGAATTAACATACAGGTGTTACAAATGCAAGTGGAATCTTGCTTCCAGAAAAAAATTCTTGATTGTGAAGAACTGTGTTGCCTCATTAATTATAACCCACACTCAACAAATCCATTAATCCTACAGGTGCACCACTCTGCACCTCCACGCAGCCTGGGGGCCAGGAAGAAGTGAACACCAGAGTAGCCAGTTTCTCTAGCTACTCAGCTTTTCTCTGATTTAATGGTTTCATAAAAATCATAAGACTATTTTGTTTAGTGTTTAAATTCCTTAGACATTGTGCAGTTTAAACAGAAAATACCAACACAATATAATAATGATATCCACATATAAGAAAATGTAATGTCTAAAACACTAAGTCTCCAGTCCATGCAAACATTTTAGCTACTACAGTCATGAGAAATAGCATATTGTATTCAGTGTACAAAGCTGAGCTTGCAGAAAGTGTAAATGTTACTTTTTTAAAAAATAGGTGGTAATCGAAGTAAATGCTTTTGGTTTTGTGGTTCTTTTTAGAAACATTGGTTTAAAATGACCCTTTCCAAATTGTCAACATAACAGGAATTGGAAGAGACCCATATATGAGATAATAATGGAAAGGGAAAACTCTATCTAGAGAAATATCATCTGCTAAAGGAACTTACTGAGTCTAAGGGGCTGAGAAGCAATGATGAACAGACAGGAAAGTAGCTTGGAGAGCTGAGCTATTGGACTGGCACCCAGCCCGGCACTTTCTGAGTTATTTAACTCCCCAAAACACCATGACTTGGTCTCAATAGTTCATAGGTTCACAATTGAAGAAATGGATTCAAAAAAAGTCCATCATCAAAGTTCCCATAGTAATTGATAAAGCGAGAGTCTGACCTGAATTTTCACATCCCTTTGACAATGCGTGCTGAGCTTTCTCTAGCGTGCTCAAGAATTTGAGAGCTAGCCTGGCTACCAGTGAACTCCTTCTGTATCTTCTTCATCTTTCCAAATGTTTTCTATTGTCACCTCAAGAATCACATCTGTAATTCCACCTACTCTGGATGGTGAGGCAAGAAGATCATGAATTGAAGGTCAGTCTGGGCAATTTAGCAAGACCTTATCTGAAAATAAATTTAATAAGAGACAGGGCTAGGGTTGCGGCTTCTAATTGCCCAGCATGGAGAGGCCCTTGTAATGCTTGCCTAACTGCATGAGGCCTTGGGTTCAATTTCCAGCGCTTCAAGACTAACTAGCTAACTAACTAAAAAACAAAACAGCAGCTTCTCTGATGAACATTTTCTGGGTGCTTCCGGGATCCTGTCTTCTCTTCCTTTTGTAAGATCATTTGTTCCATTGCTTGCATATCCCATGCCCTAGAATGCCGGTTTGCTAGTTCACTTCTACACGTGACTTACCACCCAATTAAGTGAGGCTCGTGAGAGCAGAGCCCACACCTTAAAGATCCCTGCTCTCCTCCCAGGTCTCTCGTCTGCTACCTGCGTAGACCATGTCAAAAAGTCAAGAAAGCCTATTTCCTGTCTCAGTAAAATACAGTCCTTGGAGGGTTAGTGATAGTGTCTTGAATGTGATTGGAGAATGGAAAGGCAGGAGTGGGCAAGTGGCAGGAAACGATGGCACATGTGGATTTTCTAAGGTGTGCTGGAAACAGGGTTGCATGTATTTTAAATTCATGTTTTCAATGAAAGTAATTCAAAGATCATTTGTCTAAAATTATAACCATTATTTTAAATAATTCCTCTTTCTTCAACTTGAACATGAGGGAAATGAAAAACTCCTATCCTTGGATAATTCATAAATTTGAACACATTTGAGCTACAAAAAAAACTGATTATCCAATCAAAATTAAATATTTAGTCCAACATAAATATAACTCATTTTCTCTTGAGCAAAAAGCTCTTCGTCTGTAACTCTCTCTCTCTCTCTCTGTTTGGTTAATTTCTAATTTAGGGACTCTGCATGATTAGTTAAGGGTAGGGGATAAAACACACATTTCCTCGTGTTCACGGCTGTCCTCACCGGTGGAAATGACTTCATGCTAATCTTCAGGTGCGTGCACACTGTTGTCTACCAATCTACGCCACAGTGGGTTTTGTTGGCCTGGTCACTGTGGACTGCACTGGAGTTTGGTCAGTAATTCATGATTCAGATTTTTGGCTCTAGAAACCTTTCCCAAGACCAACACCTCTCTCACTGTTTCCTACTCAACCTGTCTTCATGTGAATAGCTTATGTGCTGAGTCTGTACCTTCTCCCCCACCTGGCACCTGGTTGAGCTGTTCGTCCCAGAAGGCACTATCCAGATCACCTTGTCCTTTGCACTACCTCCTACCTCTCAGCTCAGAAAATACAACCTTCCAGAAAAACATCTGACCCATGGTACACCAAGTCTAAGAGACCAAACAAGTGCTAGACCAGGACTTCAGTTTGAGTGCACCCCCTAAATTAATATACTCCCTTCTAATTTAATTCTCACCAAGATCCTGAAACTGGAAGCGTACATCTAAATGTTTACTGTCTTCTTTTCTGTCCAATCTTCATGCAAACCCCGGGACCAACCTGCATGGAAAAAGGCCCTGTCATATCGTCCTCTATCTAAGAAAGACTGTCAGAGATGGGAGGTGGGTCTTTTTCCATTTCTGGAAAAAACTATGAAAAGGTTCTTCAACTTTAGCTTTAAAATGCTTAAAGAAGGAAGAAAAGAATTAGAATCATTCTCTTTTGAGGCCACAATAAGAAGCTAAGGTTAACATATGGCACGACTTCTTTTTGATGGCAGAAGCTAAATATTAACTAAATCTTTCTCTCTCTAGTCTGTATTACCAGTTTTGAATATAGTCCCCAGAAGTCTCTACTTTTGGGAAACAAGAGCAAAAGTCTTCTATTCAAAAAGGCAAATAAGAAAAGCATATTAAAAATTTTCAAACTATATTCTCATTATACCTCAGTGTCAGGAGTACACAAAAATGACTATGGTTGGTTTACTCTCTCCACAGTCAATGATCTAAATCCCTGAAGACCTAGGTGACTTCAGTAATTGTGCTTGCAGGCTAAAGTCTAACTTCAACCCATCATTCCATTACTGCTTTTTATCATGAAAGGGTACAGACAGAATACAGTATGACAGTAGTGCATGTTGTCATCATGATTCAAAGCCATGACTGGAACCCATGTGCCTCTCTGATGCCGATCATTGGTATCATCCTTGTAGTATTTGAGTGCGTCAGTCTTTACGTTGGTATTCTGATCCCATAAGATGAAATGGCAGCATCCCTCTTTTAAAGCATGTTGGACTTATTTCTCCTCTTTATTGTTAAAATTATATAAAATCATGCTATATATATCCAAGTAACCTGGTGATTTTGAGGGGTTTATATCTGAGTATTATTTTGGTGGAAAAAACAGTGGTTAAGTAAGTCTAATTTGATTTTTAAAAAACAAACCAGAAGCCCTTGCATTCTTCGTAAATAATATTTGAATATTTAAGTAGCTTTTAAGGGATCCCAGTCCTGTTTCTACATCTTGTTCTTTAGTCAAAGTGGCTTGAGATTCATAACTGTCAAGTTAGTGATTTCATGCCTATTTATAGCTTCCTGCAGATAAGATGCTGCATATTAGCCCGCAATTAAAACCAGAAACCCACGCCCCTTCCATCCCATCAGCGTGTGCTCACTCCACGCAGAGGGTACAGGATCAGACACTGTGCTTAGCGTAATGGCTTTAAAGGACAAAAGGTGCAGAAATTCTGCTTCTGAGCATGCGAGAGGGAAAGGACCCTTTTGCCTGATAAAGAACAGAAAAATGGGCAAAATGCATGTACACACTGTGCTCAGATATTAGGGTCTGAACAGTACTGGCTCCACACCTGTTAGCAACTGGTCCACACAGCAGGTGGCAAGCAGTGGGCAAGCTGGTAAAGCTTCATCTGAATTTATAGCCGCTCCTTCGGGCGCCCGTGCCACTACCTGTCATATCAACGGGTCATCTAGGAGCATCACACTACTGTGGACCAAGCAGGCAGGGGATCCAGGGTCAGGCTCCTGTGAATCATCCTGAAAACGCAGCCCCCGGCCCCATCATTGGTGGGAAGTTGTCTTCCACAGTAGTAGTCCATGGTCCCAAAAGGCTGGGGACCAGCACAGTAGACAACTGGAAGCACAGAATGCTGGCCTCTGAAACAAGAATCAAAGCAATTCCTACCACCTTCCCCTTCTTGTAGCTTACAAACAGAGATAAAATTGTTTCTAACAAATGCACACAAATAAAATCATAAATAATAAGCCAGGCATGGGGTCCCATGCCTGTAATCCCAGCACTCAGGAGGCTGAGGCAGGAGGATCACTGCAAGTTCGAGACCAGCCTGGGATACAAAATGAGCTTGAGGCCAGCCTGAACTGTATGATGAGACTCTGTCTCAAAAAGACTAAATAAATAAATAAATAAATAAATGCCTGCAAAATACACTATTCTCTTTGGTAGCTAAAATATGAAAAATAATTTATAAGCATAGAGACCTTAAATGGCTGAGAAAGACTATTGCGAATATACAGTCAATTCTCTACACCTAAAATCTCATTTCTAAATCATCAATCCTTATGTGCAAATAAACTCCTCTGGCCTTCCCACTGTCCCCAGTCAGATGACATTTCCCCAGAAGGGTGAATGTGGGCATTTGTACTCCCGCCCACCCTCCTTACGGCCTCGCTTTCCTCCGCCCGCCCTGAGGGCTGAACAGACTCAGTTCTCAGTCAGCCCCTGCTTGCTGCGCCCTTGTTGCCTGCATCGTCTTTCCCTCTCTCCTCTGCTCTTGACTGAAACGCTGCCCCCGCTGCTCACCGCTCTCCTCCCAGCCCCTGCTTTACTGTCCCTGTCACAGCGTGGTGCTTGTATCCTGTGACACTTGCCCCAGCTGTACTAGAAGACATCGTTTCCAGGGCGGGGTCTGTGCTCTGTTGCTTCCTTCCAGCTGCCTAATTTTTATTTTCCCATTCTTTAAAGGATCATTGTGAAAAATATAAACATAATTAAAGTCAAATGCATTGAATTTTCTGTGCTTTACCTTGTTTATGTGTGACTTGCTGTTGGTGGCCCTCAAGTTTTTCTGGTTTTCTTTCTTTTCTCTCTCCCCTGCTCCCGTCTCTTCCCAACCCATTGGCTCCTTCAGAAGGTGCTACTTTACAAAGCTGGGAAAATATGCTTCATTGGAAGTGGTGTTACTTAGGCCTTGGAGGAGAAAAGTACCCTTAACTTGCAAAGTGGAGAGAGAGAAGCCTCGGCCAGTGCTACAGGCGAGAAAACTCAGTGACACACTTTTCTGTTAGGTTACCATGGGGCACCAAGTCGGTGCAGAAGGAAAAGAGGACAGTGGCAGCGCTCCCTCCCTCATAAGAGCGGCCCTTAATTTTCCTCCCAAATCCCTTCCATATCTAACTGTAAAGGCTACATTTACATTCTTAGTGTTGCTCATGATAACTATAAATTCCAAAACTCTGAAGTGAAAACTGCCACCCCAGAAATGTGAGACAGAATTTGATTCCAGAGTTTCTAACACTTATTTCCTTTTTGTCTTTAAACAGCTCTTTTTTATTTTACTTTTTTTATTTAAAAAAAAAAAAACAGAACAAAGCAGACCAGAACACTGTAAGTGACACAGATTTCAAAGCAAGATAACAGGAGATCTACAGCAGCTGCCATGGTGTCTCCTGTTTTCTTCTAAATAGTCCATATCTTCATACACAATGAATTCATACAAAACACAATAGTATAAACTGATCACAACAGAATGATGAAGGCTCTTAAACTTATTTCTAATGTTTTATTGAATGGATCATTACCTTTCTCTGAGATTAGCTCTCTACATGTTATTCAAATTACCAGGTTACTTTGGTTAGTATTTATACAAGTAATTAGTTTTAAAGTAATCAACTGGGTGTTGTCACTGTGGTCTCCTAAATGCTCAGTGGACGTTAGGTTATTCTTTAATCTTTGTTAGGTTATTCTTTAATCTTTTCACACAAAGACCAGTGTCTCGAAGCCTTTCCGTGTTAGTTTTCCTGCATGTGCTCATGAAATCGAGAAAACTTTTTCTCAGAACTTGGCAGCAAAGAGCTATAGCTTAGGCTATAACACAAACATCACATTTTAAACACAAAACCAGAGAAAAAGTGTTTATAACAGGGCACAGAAGTCCTGGGTCATCAATTCAAAGGCTTTCCCAAGGGTCGCTGGCTCCCTTCACTTGCTTTTAACTAACAATGTCTATGCACCAGAAACTGTAGGCGATGCGCTCCCTGACTTGTTCATCTATACCTCACATCAAACTGTGGGGCAGAGACCACTGACAGCCCTATTTCACTGATGGACGGGACATTGTTAGTTGCCCATGGACTTGCACTTAGTAAGTGAATGAACTAGGATTTGAAGCCAAATGGTGTGGTTCCACGGTCCATGATCTCCACCTCACTCCAACACTGTCTCCGCCATGGCCTCTCCGGTTCTAGGAGCAAGACCAAGGCACCTTGACAATTCCTGCAGATGACACGAGTGAGAATTAATTACCACCAAGGCTCAATGTCCAAGAGTCAGTGAGGACACCACCATTGATGCTGCAACACTGCTACATTCTCATATAATTTTAAAAAATGGAATGCATATATTGCTCAATTGATTTTTTGTATTTTTAAAAATTTTTAGTTAAAGAGAAAAAAAACAAAACAGAAAAAAGGGTAAAGATAATACAGAATTTCAAAAAACAGTAAAAAATCACTAGTTGATAAATTACATATTGTCCTCTTAGAAATAGTTGTTCATGTTACAAAATTAAAGCATACAAATTGGACATTCAAACAGTGAGGCTGCAAACAGTTCTGTTCAATGATCCAACAAAAACTTAGTCATATGGTTATCAATCCTACACACTTAAACATACATGCAGTTATATCCTTTAGAGCATTTTCTTTTCCTCCTTTTGAAGTCCATTGTCTGTTTAGTTATATTGTGTTTCAGCTCACTCAGTACCTTACTGATCTGTTTTGTTGTTATTTCTTTTTAATCACCTTATATAATTCTGTTGTTTTGTTTTTGAGTTTTTCCTCATCCATGTTACATGGATCCCCTTTGGTGGAGTTGGGAGTTTTGGGAGGTATTTTGTTACCTTGTTTTCTCATGTTCTATTGTTTTTTTATTCAACTTTTTTATTAACTAGAAGGTAGTAATATACAACAGAACAGGATGGAATGAAGCCAATTGAGACAGTGTAGTGAAATTGATACAGAACTTCACAGCAGGGTACCAGGATAACAGTAATAGGTACCATTGTATATCTCATTACCTTCACAATAGTTGTTTTTTCAATCAGGTATAGCAAAATCAAAAGAAATACATAATATTATAGAACTTACCAAAACACAATATTGAATAGAGCAATACTATTAATCAGGACAAAGCAAAACGGCAATAAAAATATTTGCCTTCAAAGAGATAGTAGAAGAAATCCCCCTTATTTGCTATATTACATATGGTCAACCTCCCAAGAGATGCTCAGATCTCTGACTCCCACTTTCTAATGGGGGCGGGGGTTAGGGGTGGAGTGATGGTATGTTTGATTCTCAGCCCACGCACCGGTAGGCGGCAGGCTGGTTGTTCGATTTTTCAGCACCCTAAGTCCCAACATGGTGCGGATCTCAGGAAATGCTGTTGCTTCTTGCCCTGGGGTGGCCGTGGCTTGCCAGACCACAGCCACTTACCAGGGCAGCAGGATGGTTGCTCGATTTCTCAGTGCCCTTGATTTTTTGTATTTAAGAATAACATGTAATATACAATGATAATTGCAATCACAAAATTGACCTAACCACAATTGATTCTCTAAATTCCAGTTTTAAGAATGTAAATGTGTCTTTTCCCAGTAATTCTGTACTCATTTTTAAATTCAGAGATGTTTGAACCATCACTGACTTCTATTTCTGATTTCAAATGACCTTCTTCCTTTTGAATACTAGAACATAAATTATTTAGAAACAAGCCCTCTGCCTGACATACATTACTTACCTTCAAAAAGCTGCTAGGAGATCAAATTCCCTTTAAATATTACCTGTCCTAAAAGTCAACAATACATGCAGCCATATGAAGTCCACAGATGTCGGAAATTGTTAAATGGGATTAATACAATAACGTGGGAGCTGTGGGTACATGGGAAGAGGAACAGACCTTTATAATGAGGCTGAGCTTTGCAAAAGTAGCAGCATTTTTATGAGCCTCTGGTAACTATAGTAGAATTTGAAAAGATGTAATTTATCTCTAAGCTGGGTATTTCGACAATTTTGAAACTAGGTAAACTCAGGTTAGGCTATAATAATGTTGATCACTACTCATCCTCAAATTCCAGAAGAGACTGGGTGAACCAGTGCATGTCTCAGGACTGGAATGAGGGGTAGAGGGTTTGATTCCTGGGGTGACCATCAGGAAAAGAAGGGCTGGCTCTATCCCTGCTTCCTATAACTTCACCTCAAGTCACAGAAATTGGTGGAGATATATGTAAATGCACCTGTGTTCCCCTAATTATTGATAATTACTTCTAAGAATAATTATCTAAAATAAAATTATTGGTTAGAAAGAAGTAGAAAATGCATACAAAGACAAACATACAAGACAAAAGTCACATGTATGTGCACATAGTATTAGGAGAAATATTTGAAGCAAATATGAATGGACAACACTATACACTTCAGGGAATAATAATGCTATTCTTAAGTAGATGAAGGGCTTTTACTGCAAGGAGAATTAGGTTCTACATAGCTCCAAAGATCAGAGATAGGATCAAAAAGTAGAAATTAAAGGGAGGCAAATCTCATCCCTGTAAAAAGACTGAGCATAATTCCTTTCCCTGTAATTTTTCTCTGAAAACATACCATTATCTCTACTAGTTTTTTTTCCTTTTCTTTATAGTATATCTATTACCCTCCTTGTTATTTCCTAGTGCTTGGACTTCTGGTAACTAAATTGACCATATGAAAGAGGAAAAAAGACTTTTCAGGTTTTTTTAACAATGCAAATGTCTTACAAATAAATAGAAAATGTTTCTGATTAAAACAGAAGTCTGACTAACCTTTAGTGTGGCTTTTACAAATGGGTGTTCTGTTGAATTATTTAATAAATAGTCTCCTTTTCCATATAAAATAATATGCACTACACGTTTTTGGATAACAGTGCCCTTTGTTTCCTTGCAGCCACCGTCAGTGTAAGGTTACTGTAAATAATCAAAAACTATGCCTCCCTCTGGTCTTCTGAGAAAAAATGGGACTGTATCACAGCTACTCACCCCCATCTTTCCTAACCATGGAACTACAAGAGAGACACAGATACGGTAGAATATGCAGAAACGCACCATGCCAGGCAACCACGGGGTAGTAAAAATATTACCAAACGAGAAAACAACAAACCAAAACAAAACACCTCTGTATGTAACACACACCCATGACCTTCTGTCTCATCTGCTTAGGACACGAATCCCTTGTGTCCCTAGGACACATGGGGAAACATAACTGGACATCACTGATCAGGATCTGGTTTCCTGTAGTTGGAATTAGGGTTCTTCCCAAGCTAGCCAGAGACAGACTGGCAGTCTGCACACCTCAGCTTGAGCGCCTCCCTGGGCCTGGCGCCTGGATGCAGGCGTCACCTCCTCTGACCCTAAGGAGACGCAGCAGCTTTCACAGGGCCCACTGCATGGCTGAGTGCCCTCTTCCTGCACCAGACGAGTCAGCACCCCTGGCTGCCACCCCGCTGCCCAGCCTCCCAGCACGTCCTCCACCGCCAGGGCAGCTTCCAGGCCGGAAGCCACGCACAGGCGCTGGCGGGAACTGAAGCGGAGTCCGCGTCGGTTCCGGACTGTTGGTGGCGCTATTCCGAGGCTGAGGTTCGCCTTGGCAAGGAGGGAGACAGAGCAAATGATTAGCGCTAAGGTCAGCAGTCTCTGCAGTTACTGAACAGAACCTAGTTTTGTATTTTATGCACTAAAACCTTCCAGAACCGATATTTCATGAAAAACAGCTCAGCGAACAGAGGTGTGGCCGTTCCATCACGCACACATCGTGTGTGCGCACACAAGCATACAGCTGCATACAGCACTAACAAAAAGCCTCCAAGCCTCCAAGTACATCCGAAAGATGCACAAATCCTCCTCACAACAAATGCTGCATCATAAAAACAGGTTAGGAAATCGGAGTAAATGTGTGTCAGCCTGAATAATAAACATTTGTTTATCATTCATTGAAATATTTATAATCCTTGAGCCAGTAAACTGGAAATCTGCTTTAAGGAAAAAAATACCACAAAACTCTGGCAAATATTTATCCCCCACAACTTTTTCTTATTTTGCTATTGTAAATAATAATAAAAAAGAACATACAATATAATTATTTAACAATAGGAGAGTTGAGTATCTTATGACATAACCATTATTTAGATTGCTACTTAGTGATTTAAAGTTATATTTCCCAACAGAATATAATGTGGAAACTTGTTAGGAATTAGTGCCCACTCTAGGATCTAACTCATAAAGCTCCTGCCTCAGCCTCCCAGAGTGCTGGGATTACAAGTATACACCATCACGTCCAGGTTTTGTGACCATTTAACCTCAGAGTGCTGCTTCTCTAATCACATTTCCCAAAACACAACTGGTAATTGTGGAAATGAGCGAAAAGAAAGTTAAGTGGAAGCATGGGATCTTCCCAGACACGGACCTTTTAGAGGAAGTTTAGATGATCACAGCAACCCTGGGTACTCAGCCATTCTGTAGAAATGCTCTCTAGCAGAAGGTGAGACCCTCATAGGGTCTCTGGCTTCCTGTCACTCCCAAGACATCAATCAAGTGGCAGGGCAGCCTGGCAGAACTGACCCAGCTGCCAGGCATGGTGGCACAACCTTGTAATCCCAGCACTAGGGAGGCTGAGGTAGGAGAATTGTTGCAAGTTTGAGGCCAGCCTGGGCTACAAAATGAGCTCAAAGTGAACTGCATAGTGAGATCCTGTCTCAAAAAGACACACACACACACAAAATTTTAAAAAGTTTTTTTAAAAATTGACCCAGCCTAGAGAGAACTAGAATTAGTCTGTCAAGCAGCTCTTGGCATATCTGGCTCTCTGGGTATTAAAAGCAAAGCGTTGTTGAGTACTGCTGGCCTCAGCCGTGATTTACATCAACTGCAAGTTACACACAGCTGGCAGTCAAGCTCTGGAAAGGAGCAAGAATCATCCACATGGTCATCCCATTCCAGCCCGCCTCCATGCAGTGCTACAGACGAACGTGCGTTAGTAAACATCAGAGCAATTAGGAAGCACATTGCCATCTCCCGCTCTGCCACGTACCTCTCAGCAGCTTCCTGCGCACTGTGCCTGGCACAGCTGAGTGTGAGTGTGTGTGTGTGTATGTGTGTGTGTGTGAGTGTGTGAAAGAATGGTTAAGAATAATATATGTAAAATGTCGCCTTCTTTACTCCCCCAAAATGTTCATTTTGAAAATTATTTGGGTTTAATGTAGCTAGACAAGCTTGGTATAACCAAGAAATAAATGGATGCTTTAAGCTGTAGAGACTTTTTAACACTTGGGGAGATGTTTAAAGATTCAAATCATCTCTCTTGTGGTAGGAAATATTTATGTGAAGTCTTTTGCTTCAGATAATTCAGTAATCCATTTAATTTCAGAGGAATGTACTTGCTAATGTAACTAAAATTAAATTTAGTGCTAAAATGATGAATGCATAATATAACCCATTTATTTTTCTTAAAGTATTTTTTACAAACTTATCTGTACCTATAGATAAGATAATTTAAAAATTATCAAATTATTTCTTAGTTGTAAATTCTAAGCACATTGTTTTTCATGCTTTATGCTTTCATGTTTCTGAATTGTCTGAGTTTCTATATAGCGTGTTTGTATGGAAATAGGAATTATGTATTATTAACAAACAATAATGGGTGTATCTTAATGCTTGGTTCTCTCTTTTAATGACTGAATGACATTTGAGATGCTTTCCCAGGAAAAATAAATAAGACGCATGTATTCATATTTCCAGGATAGGAGTCTGATCAGTATCTTCTGGTAGATGTCAGAGTAACAGGCAACCATTAAGCTAAGAGTTTTTATACAAAGAATGACACATCTGATGAAAGAAAAAGTTGACTCCCTAAAAATGTCAAAATAACAATTAAAAACTATTCACTACATCAATCTGATTTAATTATGTTCCTTTTCACTCATTTTTACAGTACTCTGAGGCACACGGGACCATGGTTTTCTGTCCTTAACTGTTTCTATTCAGAGAATTTGAGCCATGGTTCGACTTCAGTCTGCCCATGGAGCAGACTCAGAGCATCAACCCATGAATTGTGTGGGCTGATTTTAATATGACCAGGTTCTGCAGGTACATTGCAGATGCTCAGGTTGGAATCCTAACTTCTAGCCTTAAAATGTTTTAATGAATACTCATCGCCTTTCCTATCACGTCTAAATCTTGTTCTGTGCAGTGACTGGGCTTCTGTCTCCCTGATACATGAAGGTTAGAGGTGAATGAGTGATGCTTCCGCTTTCAGAGCTGACGGGAGGGAGGCCTGGCCTCTGTCCCCTGCGGACTCAGTCCTGGGGGAGGCAGAGATTGATTGGTAAACTTGAAGAGAATAAACTGTGTGTGTCTGACAAGCATCTTCCTTCTTTCTCTCGGGAGTGAGCGCCCTGTGGGAGCAGGATTGTAGCTCCTCTTTCACGTTCTCCTCTGGCCAGCTCTTTTCCTTTTCCAGTGGGCCAGGAAGTTGAATTCATTCTGAGCCTCAGTACTGTCAAGTACGTGAGTGGTGCACATGTTTAATTCCAGCTCTCAGGAGGTTGTGGCAGGAGGATCACTGTGAGTTCCAGGCCAGCCTGAGCTACATAGTGAGTTCAAGGACAGTCTAAACTACCTAGCAAGACCCTATCTATAAAAAAAAAAGCAAGTCCATTTGGTCACAAATCCTAATGCTGTAGACAGCGAGCTCAAGTTCTTATTTTCAGTAATAATGGAAATTAAAATCAAAGCACAAGTAAAGCTGCTTTAATTGGAAAGTTAGAGGGAGGCAGGAAAGGGCTCCAACTGAGATAGCTAGAGGGGACACACTGAGACACAAGGCTTCCATGGGCCTGTGCAACGGGAGGCCAGCGTTCCAGCATTCGATGATGGACTGGGGTCACATTGGTCATTATCTCAGTCATGGTGTTGCAGCTCTAGAATGTTTCTGACTGAGGCCTGGTCTCATTTCTAGGAAAGGATTATCTCTGTCTGAGGTGGTCTCTGCCTTTCCTGGAATCTGGGCATCATAGGTTCAGGACCGTGGCTGGAGACTCCCAGGCGTAGCTGAAGGCCCCTGGAAATCACCCATCCTGATGTCCCCATCTTGAAGGGAGTGCAATTATGTAAATTCGGGCCTAATCAACTCTTTGCCAACTTGGAAACAGACACTCCCTAATGACCAACATATCTATCTGCAGAACTGAGAAGGGTTTTGATCCAAAGTAACAACAGACACAACATGGCCAAGCTTTGTTCTGCTTTTAGTTGCATGGGCATCTGTAGGACCAAGTGAAGAGTCCTGGTTCACAGCAAAAGTGGCTGTCAAGTCCCAGGAGCAAACATCAGCAACTATTTTCCCTGTCTCTGTGGTGGTTTCTGACTATGTAAAGACCGTGTCAAAGCATGTGCTGTCTCTGGTCTCCGTCAGCAAAACAAAAGCAAAACAGAGCAAAACAATGACAAAACATTTGCCCACTTTTTATTTCTAATGACTTATTTTCTCACACCGTTTTTTTTTAATATAGGTAAAGATGCTGATCACTAGATGCTGCCTCAAAAATTACCATCTTAAAAAGTTGTAAGCTTCTCCAGGGCTTGCTCTGTGAGGTTCCCCCGACCCCTCACCCCACATCTCCAATACCCATGTGATCTCCTGGGTTAGGAAGACAAGCCTCCATTCTAATCTGTGAGGCGAAAACATCAAGTTGAATCAAGCAACAAGACAAATAAATGCTACTCATATGCTGAGTTTCCTACAAAATGTGGAGCTCAAAAAAGCGTGGTTGCCGCGCACACCGTTTAGAGCTTTTGCCCAACTCTGATCAGTGATGAAAGTAGTTCTAGCTCCTGAAGCTGACGTGCTGCAGTTGAGATTGAAGCCTGGCAGCAAGGAGCGTGTCCAGCCTTTGTTATTTGTGCCAGGGTGTGAGTTTAAATTCGTTTGGTGAAAACGAATTATATTCTCCATCACTGTGAAATCCAATTAGAACACAAACTCTGGTAAGATAACATTGTACTTTCTTCTAAATTGTTCTGCAACCAAAGGCCTAATCCCTTCCTGAACAAATTACAAGAATGTATTTATTAAAAGGGAAAGCCCCTCTCTGATTTCTTATAGAAAGGAGCTTCATAAGACATTATACATATTCATTATGCCTCAATGCACATTTCCAGACATATTAAAGAGGAGTAGTTTTTTGGTCTATCCTGCTTAAGAATAATTACCTTGTTTTATTATTGTTTTTTGTCTCCAGAAAGGAGATGCTATTAGCTCCTTACATGATCAGGGCCTGAATGGTGAGTCCAAAGTTGGAGTGCTCCAGGGTCTCCTGTGACACCATACTGCTTTGTTCCCTGAGTCTTAGTTTTCTGCTCTGTTTCTGATATAGGGTTATAGCAAAATATAAATTATTCTAGGAACTTTGGGGAGAAATGTCATTCAAAAACATAGTCACTGCTATAGGTCAGCTGTAGTTTTTGCTCCTCCAGTGCCACAGACCCTGCCCATGTCATGCTGTCAGCCTTCAGAACCGTGAGCCAACCAAACCTCTTTGCCTTACAAAGCTGGCCTGGTTGAGGTATTTTACTACAAACATGGAATGTTAGCAAAATATTTAATAGTAAAATATTGCTCTATAAATGTATTCTAAAACTAATACATTTATAGGGCAATAAACATAGACTCAAGTAAGAACATGTTAAAGAATTAAAATTTTACATTATTGAAGCAATAAAGCATTAAGATACATGACAATAAATGAATAAAAGGAAAATCACATGTGCATTTTTAATAATAAAGCAAAATTTTTTATACTAATAGTTTAAGATGTTTAGGTGTGTTAGAGATTTCTGCAAATATTCCAACTAGAAGACTGATATTTAATGATTCTGTTACAATGTATCAAACTCAAAACTTGGCACTTACATCATTAATTCTGTTTAAGATATTTAGAAATGAAATTGAAAGATATAGCAGCGAACTGAGTAGCTTCTAATTTGTAATAAATGAGAAATACATCTTCCAAAGAAATATAATTTCAAAATAGAATCAATATCCCATTTTAGTTAAATTTTCTCATTAAAAATAAAATTAGTAGCAATTGCCAGCCAGCACGCCAATATTTTAACTTAATATGAAAGCGTCACTTCCTAGAGCAGAATATCTGGCTAGAGCAGCACCACAGACTGAGAATTTTCTACTGTTAGTTTTCAGCTTGGATTGAAGAGATCATTTACTTTTTCTAGAAGAAATAATAGCACTGTCGTGGGAATACAATTTATTAATCAGCATCTAATCAAAGTAATCAGATACATCATCCTTAACCTTAGTCAAATGGCAGAGCAGTGAAACACAAAACCTAAACCTTAAACAGATACATATGCTGTCACTTCATAGAAGTGTCCTTCTATGCCAGGCAGAAATAATGGGTCTGTGGTGACCAAGCCCATTACCTGAGTCACCTCGGCAGGTGACCAGGACTGCAGTGGCAAAGGCCAGAGACTAAGGGACTGTTTGTCTCTCCATGTGACTGGGTGGACATCAAGTAGAAGACACTTTAAGCAAACCAAATCTATGACATTTGCATCATGGCTGTTCCCAGGGACTATGCAAAAAGTGTTTGATGATGAATGCGTGAACTTTTAACTGATTTGTTATGGTCTATAACTTTAATAAAACAGCATATGATGTTGTACCGAAAACAGATCTTCTGCATAGTGAATCTACATTTTTCAAGGTTGAACTGAGAAGCTTGAGATTTATTTTCATTTCTGTTATGAATCTAACATCAGTCACCCTGAATTTAGCATTTATTTTCTGCTTCTATGTGGTCAAATATCAGGCAGATTAGAAAGACAATATTTCTCTAACATTGACCTTCACAGAAAAAAGAAAGGAGTAGGGAAGAAGTGGGGAAAGAGGAAGGAGAAGGAGGGAGGAGAAGAAGAGGAAGAAGAAGAAGAAGAAGAAGAAGAAGAAGAAGAAGAAGAAGAAGAAGAAGAAGAAGAAGAAGAAGAAGAAGAAGAGGAGGAAGAGGAAGAGGAGGAAGAGGAGGAAGAGGAAGAGAAGGAGGAAGAAGAAGAAGAAGAAGAAGAAGAAGAAGAAGAAGAAGAAGAAGAAAGAAGAAGAAGAAGAAGAAGAAGAAGAAGAAGAAGAAGAAGAAGAAGAAGAAGAAGAAGAAGAAGAAAGGTGTGTCATGTACAAGTACCAGCTCCACAAAATAAATATAATCATTACTTATCACAAACATGTATTAACAAAAATTCCCAAGTCATGGCATTACCATGCATAATATACCCTACTTTCACAGAAGAAATGTAAAAGTCTGTCTATATGATAACAATTTTTGATGAAGTGACTGATAAATCCTTGAATCTTCCTGAGAATATTATATTAAATGCTATCTAAATAACACCAAAAGTTAACTCATGTAATTTTCTTTTGGAGTAAAATGTATTTCCTTTCACTTGGTGTTATGGCTTGTGCCTAGATGTCCCCCCAAAGGCTCATGCAGGCATACGTGGGGCTTTTCGGAGACGGCTGGATGTGAAGTGTGTGATGCTGGGGTGGATCCATGGTGCGATGCTAGGACCAAGGGGGCCCCACCCTGGTTGTATGTGTAGCCTAGAGGAACAGAAGAGACAGAAGAGGGCTGCTGTGGTCACTTGTCACCTGCTGCTTTGATACGTCACTGCTTACTGCCTTCTGCTTTGCTGCCTTCTGCTCACTGTGAACTGCTTCTTCTCTGTGAGCCCTCTGCCTCGCCACCCTGCCTTGGAGCCAGCCAACTGTGAACCAAAACCTTTACAAAGTGTGAGCTAAACAAATCTTTAGTCCTCTAACTTCTGGTTTCTGGTATTTTGTCTCAGCAATGAGAAAAGTAACAAAGACTTTGTCTTCACAGATGATGAATCTGTGTTCAGCTCTGTTCTGTCATCAGTTTGGAAAGGAAAACCTCATAATCCTTTCCCCAATCTTTCCTTTCTCTGCCTCTATTTTCTAGTTTGAGTAAGAACTTTTATGCTTGAGTGCTAGATATGGCTGTTTGTATTTTTGTAATGCATTATTTAAATATCCTAATTCATCAATTTATCCACTCAAAAACAGTTTTGTTATTGGGCACCTGTTCCTTGTTATGTACCTGTAAGCTCTATGTTAGATGATAGTTTAGGACTGGGGCCAAGGATGTAATTGACAGGTGTAATACAAACTGAAAATGTGGTGTCCCTTGTATAAAAATTATTGAGAATTTTAAGAGCAGGAATCAAGGGTAAGACAAATATGTTGCTTCTATCACCATGAAGCTGGCTCTGAGTGTGACCCTGTCCTGATCATCTTCTACTCTTTTCAAGGTTAAAAAAAAATCTCATAATTACTGTGTTTAGAATGTTTTAAGAACTATAGAATCATGGGATAGGCAAAAAAGTCCTTCATCAGAAGTTATAAAAATAAATCTGCTTGTTTTTATGCATCTTTATTCACTGGATTGAGAACCACAAGTTTCCAGGAAGGGCCCATGTGCTTTGCATAATGTTGTTACACAAATGCCTCATTTTTCTGTTTACAGACCTAAATACATCAGAGATTTAACAGCACAAGTGATAGTCTCTGTAATTGGATTCCCAGGCCCATATTAACAACAACATCTTTCTTCAATATGGATAAATAGATAATTAAACCCGGCTAACAAGGACTGCAGTGTTAGATACAGAAATATTGTCAACAGTAAATATAGCAGAGGATGGTTCTCATCTCCAAGAGACAAAGAAAAGTCAGAATAGGATGAAAATTGGCCACATTTGGTTGAGTCCATAGATGTTTAACTGAGACTCTCCAATGCATCAGCCTCCTTTCCTGTACAGCTAGGACCAAAACAAGGATTTCTGACCCAAGAACTCTACCTCCCATAATGCCCAGCACAAAACGAAATGAAGAGGTGGCATCAATGTTTAATGTATGTTTTTGTTCACAACTTATTTTAAAAGGATTTTGCTCAATAGTCAAATACCTGTAATTGACTATTTAATTATTCATTAATGGAGATAAATCAACACTCTTAAAATCCAGGCACCTCCTGAGATGTAAAGATGAATCTGTAACTATACAGTTGCAGCTATAATTCATTTTGTTTTTCTAAGAGAAGTAAATTAGCAAGGAGGCATCTCTTACAATTCCTTATGTCTTCAAAAGGCTCAATGGTCTCACCCAGGGATTTGAAATATGTGGAGCTATGATATCACTATTTGTTTCTTCTTTGTCTGTAACAAAGATCACTAATGCATTTGGGCCTTTGTTCCCCATGAAATGAAAGATAGCTTTAAAAAACTACTAATTAATCCAGTAATTAATCCAGTAAATCCAGCTAAGAAGGTAATAGACTATTTCTCACTCAGTTTAGACCTTCATACCACAGTTGAATTCTCAACAGTAAGCATGATATTTAGGAAAAATGGTAAATCTACTAACAATCTGTATCACTCGCAATAAACTAAACATTATGAATTTCAAATCCAGAATCTCCTGCCCTTAACAGTACAAAATTCCCTTTTGATGCTTCAGTCTCGGGCAGCAAGCTGGATGGCTGAGGTGAGGACTGGAACTCAGTTTGATGCAGTTAATAAGGAAAACAGTGGGATTGTTGTTTTGTTTTTATCCCAGTTCATTGCTTGCGGTCACAGGGATAGAATGATAATGTATTTTGTGAATGTGAACACAATTTACTACTAGAAAATAATTCTCAGCTTAAAACATCCAGGCAAATAGTAATACTTTGGACTTTGTATTATTGTTCAGTGTCTCTGTGTGAGGCTGTCAATTTTTATGCAACTAGTAGAATTAAACCCACAGTTACTGTTAAAGAATTTTTGTTTGCCATTTTATTAGTTTTGATATCTGTAGTATACACAGTATATATGTCAATTTTTGTTGTGTTTGTCACATAGTCCTTTGAGGTTTATGGCCCCTTACAAACCTAGTTCTAAGTGCTAAGGAAGCCAAATACAGGGGTAGGTACCTCAGCTCACGAACTTAATTCTTTCCATGATTCTGGTCATACATTGAATTGGACATGAACCGAATCAAATCAATGTCAGGTTCAACACAGACCTTTTGGGGAAATTTGATTTGGTTCTAATTCAATTTGGTTTGCAGCCAGAATTGTGGAAAAAATTTAGTTCATGAACTGAGGTACCACTGCAGTTTTAGGTAAACTTGGCTTTCCTTATTCAGCTAGGACTGGAAATCTAGTTTGATATTCTATTTGTAAGGTTACTCTGGCCTATTAACCAATAAGTAGACTTCTAGATATTAAAAAATATTATTTCCAGATTTTTCTCTTTAGATAACATTTTAATACTAATGAGAGTACACTCTAGGTAGGATCATTCCATGGATTTATGTCAGGAAATTCAAGTGGAAATGAATAACCTGCATCCAAAATCAAACTATAGCAACAATACAAATTCTGCACTTGACATTGCATAATGAAATAAGGAATTTTCAAGCTGGAAGGAGGCCTGGAGATGATAAAGTGCACTAATGTGCACTCAAATCCACACTCATTTGGACCCTCTTTCTCTGGCTTGGCTCACAAATTATTACCAGGAGTGGGGTTTGGAGACTTCATTCCCAGCTCTTAGTGATCACGTGTTCTACGGTTGGGTCTGGCTGTCAGAGAAGAATGAACTGATTGAAATTGCAGGGCCAAGAGTGTGAACATGATTGGCTCAGTGTAGGATGCAGGAAGAACAGACCTGCCGGCAACAGTGTGTGGGGTGGGTTGCTTTCTAAACACAATTCTGTGGCCTCATCAGGAATGGGAAGTAGCTAGTAAAAATTATGCCTTACCAAACAGGAGCCTGGGGAATGATGTTTTCTAGATTTAAAGCATTGATAAATTGTTGTTGTTGTTTTATTCATTTGAAGTAGGAAAATCTTGCTTTAAAGGATATACTATCAAGAGGCCTTATGCAACAAATCACATTTTCCAGTAAGTGGTTTAGATGCATAGTAGGGAGAAAAAGACACAAATTTCAGAAACAAATTTCAATCTGTCTCAAAATTCCACCACAATACTATATTATTGTTTGTTCTGAAATTCAACATAAAAAGAAGCACTTGCGGGGGGGGGGGTGTTACTGGGAATGGAACTTAAGACCTTGCATATGCCAGGCAGGTGCTTATCCTGCTAAGCTATATCCCAGCCCAAAAAGAAACTTTTCATTCAGAAAACTAACAAAAGAAATTTACACATACTTGCAAATATTATATTGCAGCTCCTGATAAAATATATGCACAGTTGATAGAATTAGTATTTTATTTGTTTTAAAGGATAATTTTTCTTAGATTGACATTCATGCAATGTTGCAAACCCATACCTGACCCATTCAAATCCCCTTATCATACAGACAAGAAGCAGATAAGTGTAAGACTTCAATGATTTCTGAAAGCCACAAAATTAAGTAATACATCTGAAATTGGAATGTAAGTCTCCAGAATGTGAATGCATAGGTCTCACTTCTGAAAATAATAAGCATAAATGAGATTAATTCATTTATTTATGTATTTATTTATTTTTGGTATTGGGAATTGAACTCAGGACCTTGTCAGGCAGGTTCTTGTGCACTGAGATATATCATTAACCCTAAATGAGACATTTTAAAAGTGTTGCTTCATCTCTGTAGCAAGCAAGTGATGGCTACTAATTATAATTTTACATATGGGTATTTTAATTTGCACATTGTTCAAATTAAATTACATTATAGATATGAACAGTAAACCCAGGCTTTTATCATAACATACAGTCATTAAAAAATCCTCTACTAGTTTATAAATATAGTTGCCTAAATACCTCTGGACTAGGTAATTTAACACAAGAAAAGTGTGACGACTTAATAATAAAGAACAGGGCTTTTTACCTGCTCCTCAGAATTCAGGCATATGATTCCCAGACATATAAATGGTGAGGCTCAGTACACATAGTTTTAAATTACAATCAGTGATAAAGGCAAAAAGCAATATAATAGTTCTTTAAATTAGGAAAAAATAGTAACCCTATAAAATAAATCACCTGTGCATCAGAGAAGTGAATTATCAACCAAGGGCAGATCATTTCTCAGGCAGAGAGCTGTGCAGAACGCAATAATGAAACAGAGTTTCCTCAGGAGTAGCACAATAATGAGACATGCAAACGCCGAGTCCAGATTGAACAAGCCTGCATCATGCTGAACCCATTTCCTTTGTTTATTAAAAGATGTTCTTTGTACTTACTGTGTTCACAGTCTCATTGAGGGGATGAATACATTCGCAATCATGAGATACAGTCCCTGTCCCTAGCATTTCTGCCTCTCCTCTGTACTCAGGCAATGATATGATCTGCTAGCATATAAGCCTCCAGGAGGATTTGTTACTGTAGAATATAAATATTTTCATGTTTCAAGCCTCTAGCCTCTAAGGCAGTGAGGGTGAACCTTTCAGAGCCTTCCATAATACAAACAGCCCACTGTGGCATGTTTGTGGTGGGCTCATCACACTGCTCTAAGGGACTCTGGGCAAGGAAAAAAACCCAGTGAGTTCACTAGCCAGTTCCCTGCTCTAAAGACAGCATGGAAACTCCCCAGGACTCCCAGAGGAGATGGCAAGTAAACAAGGAGAGAGGAGGCAGGTGAGGATGCAGATGAGACACCGGTAGATCCCACTTGGGTCGCAGTCCTCCAGGCGTCCTGCAGGAACAGTGACTTCACCTCCGCTGAGCTCCAGCTCAGATCACCTTAATCCGCAACACAGCTGGCAGCCACACAGGGCAGCGGCACACCACAGACAGGTGTGGGAATTCTAGGGAGTTATTTTTTACACAGATTACCATGACCAGCACCCTCTGGGATTGTGTTATTGTTGTGATTTGTTTAAAGGTGCCCCCAAAGCCTCAGGCAGTCATGGAAGCTGCTGAATGTGATTGGTTCATGGTTGAGCGTTGGGATTGGTGGTGTGAGTGCTGCACCCGCCCAAGGGCAGTAGCCAGCATACAACATAAGGGCGGGAAGGAGGTGTGCTTTCCCCCTTTTCGCCCTTTTCATTCTTGTTGCTTGCGGCTGCCATGAACAGCTGCCCCTCAGCCACACCAACCTGCTTTGGAGCCAGCTGATTATGGACTCAAAAACGTCCCAAAACTGTAAGATAAATAAACCTTTCCTTCCCTAATCTTGGATGTCACATATTTTGTCTCAACAATGAGAGAAAAGTAACCAAGACAGTCACCATATGCACCAGCCCTGGGAGCCTCCTGGGAGCCAACATGACCCTTTCAGACAGCCCAGCCCCCACCACTGGCACATGAACTTTGCTAAGAAGCTACATTAGCCATCCTGCCACTGGCACCTGAAGAGTTGCTCTATGGGAAGCAATGAACGCATCACCCACTGACCACCCAGAAGCTGTTCATGGCCTGAAATTAGACTTGACTCCACCTTACTTTGCTTTACACATTAGAGGACAGTAGCACAATTATGTGATGCTATTATAGAAAGAAGAACAAAATAAATGGAAACGTAGGAGGAGCCATTGTCCTACATCCATGATAGGGGATTAAGGTATGTTTTCAGAAAAACTACGGGCGTGTTACGGAAATTTTTAAGAATTGTATTCTGAGTTGAACTTTGATCTTGAGAGTTTTGAAGCTTGCCAAAATTTGAAAATAATTAACAATTACATCCTTTTCATGTGCCAAACTTTGTTCCAAATGCTTTGGAAAAGGATAGTATAGGATAGCAATACACTTTTAAATATGAGAATGCTACTGGTAAGTAACAGCGAAGTCTGCAGAGTCAGGCTGCCTGAGTATATATCCACTTCTTAATAGCTCCCAAATTTTAAAAAAGTTTCTCATCTTCTGTATGCATCAGTGTTACCATCTGTAGAGTCCAGTAACATGGAGATATAAAAAGACACTTCTGGTGACGAAAATTATTTGAGATAAAAAATGCATCAAATAGAATAATCAAGAAAATGAAAATTACAGAGAAAAATAATTTAGTAAACATGAAGACATAGTGATAGAAGCTATGAAAATAAATCAGCCTCAGAAAGAAGAAAGATGGAAAAAATGAGCAGAGCATCAACAAGCAGTGAGATACCTCAAGTAGGTGAACACGAATGCGGTTAGAATCTACATGAACATGGTAGCAAGACAGAAAATATTTTTGAACAAATAATTACTGAACATTTTCTTAATTTTACAGAAATCATAATCTTATAGGTTCAAGGTGCTTAATTAATGCTAAGTGTGCACGTGCGTACACACACATGCATACACACAAAGTACTGGGAATGTAGCTCTGTGATAGAGCGCTTACCTTAGTATGCACAAAGCTCTCTATTTGATCTACAGCAGCACAAAAAGGAGGAAGAGGAGGAAGTGGGGCTTAAAACTCAAATTGCTTGAAATAGTGATAAAAAGTAAACAAATTCCTGCATTTATGATGGGAAATGTCTCAATAAACCAATCATTACTTTGAAGCTATCATCAAGTTGAAAATACAGTTAATCTACTACATGTCATACCTTGCTGACTCTCTGTGCTGTCGAGCTCTGGAGTCTCATCTTGTACTGGGAGCTGTGGCTCACTGCTGCCTAGTTTGGGAAGACAGTGTCACATATCCTGAGCAGAGAGAAGTCTAAAATGTGTAATTTTAAGTATAGTTTATAGCAAATGCATATTGCTTTTGCAACATCTTAAAGTCACAGAATTGAAAGTTACACCACCATAAGTCAGAGACTATGTAATTAGAAATAGAGAAAAAAGACACAATATGTATAGATTAAAAAAAAAAAAAAGAATGGCTATGATTCTTCATGAGATACAAGTAAGCAAGACAGTGGAAAGACATATTTAAAGTGCTATCAAACTAGAATAATAATACCTTTTAAACACTGATACTGAAATAAATAAAGGCTATTTTTATAAAACAAAATGGTCAGAAATTAACCTCTGAATAGAGGATCAAAAGTTTTTTGAAGCAGTGCCAAGATCACTCAGTGGAAAGAAAGACTTCTTCTCAATACATGGTGTTGAGAAAATTGAACTTCCACTGACATGAAATGTATTAGAGACTGGGTAAATCTAAGAAAGGATGAACAAAATGGCTAAAGAACACTTTAGGGGTAAAAGTTCATTATACTGATTATGGTGATATGATCATTATATTGATTATGGAGATAATACCCAAGCGTATGTCTATGTCAAAACTTACCAAATTATGCACTTTAAATATGTGTAGTTTGTAGCATGTTGATTATACTACAGTAACACTTTTAAAAAACTAAAAACATCAGGCTTAGTTTTCCTATCAAACTACCCAGCCTCATCATGATGATGTACGAAGGAAAAACAGCAACAGAATTCTCCAACTCAGAGAAACAAAATATGAGATTTTTTTTCTCTATTTACATAACAGAGAACTTCAGTCATTCTGCATTTGTGACAAATCACCCAGCTATTAGAAAGGGAACATAACACTGAGATAAGCACCTGTCTTTGGTAAATACAAAGATTTATGGTAGTCTTAATTACTTCTCTTGTTTCTGAGACGAAATACCTAACACAGACAAGCTAAGGGAAGAAAGGGTTATTTCAGCTCACAACTGGTACAGGCATAGTCAGCTGATTCCAAGGCAGAGTGACAATGGGAGAGAGGAAACAGAGAGAAGAAACTGCCTATGACATGGTAAGCAGAAGGCAGTGAGAAGCAGGTTCAGAAGCAAACCCAGCTTTCCCTTTTATCCTAAACAAGCTATGAACCTTTCAGCCAGGGTGGCACTTCTGTCTTCAGTAAATCCATTCATTCACACCCAAAACTATGCTAAATCCACTAAGGGGACTAATTTACTAGTACACCCTGAAGCCCAGCATCACATATCACTGATCTAGTCCCCACCCATAAGGCTTTCAGGGACATGAGATACAAACATAACATTCTGCTCTGGCCCTTTAAAGACCCTTTGCATCCCTTATGCTAAAGGCATTTAGTCCATCTCTCAGCATTGCCAAAGTCCTAAAAGTTCAGTATTGCTGAAAAGTCCAAATCCTAAGTCTTATCTGAGATTTAAAACAAACTCTTTGTCATGAGCCTGTGTAAAAACATAAAGAATATTAATTGTTTCCAACATATAATGGCACAAAATAAATTTTTGTATTCCAAAAAGTACAAATTGGAGGATAGAAAAGAATGAGGCCAAAGCAAGTCCAAATTCCAGCAGAAAATCCCAGTTTCATGTCCAGCATCCAAGGCAAGATGTGAACTCAGAGGGACTTGGGAGGGTCTTCCCCTATGGCACTGCTGGTAATTGTATCTCTCACAGTTTGTTTTTTAGGGGCAAGCTTCCCTCACTCCTTGCACTTTTCCTAAGATGATCCATGTTCCTTGCTTCTCCAACCTTCTGGGGTCTCCACTGCATTTTTTACTTCACACTTACAGCTACATGCTCCACCCTCTCAGAGCCACACTGTCTGACTTTTCAGGCCTTCTGAAATCTGGGTGGAAGCCTTCATGACCCTACAACTCTTGCATTCTGCATGCACCTAAAATCAGCAAACCTGGATGATGCCAAGGTCTGCCACCAGCTGGGACAGTAACCAGGCTTCCTTCAATCTTAACTGAAGGTGTCAAGTACCTGGATTGCTGAGAAATATGAACACGATTCCCAGGAATAAATTCCCTAGGTTACCACCATTTTGGAACATGGTGTTCTAGGGTTTCAAAGGAAACTTTTGCAATTTTTCACTCTTGCAATTTTGAAGCTGAAAAGGATAGAGTCCTGCAGGTTCTTGTGATGGCCTCAGGCCATCCTTTCTATTTTCCTCCACCTTCTCAGCCACCAAGTTCATTTCTGCTTTTTCTTTGCAAGCCATAACTGTACTAGAGTTTCCTTTTCTGACCTTACTCAAAACATTTTAAATGATTCTGCTGTGTGCTTTGCTCTTGCTTCTCAATTTAGATCTGGCTAAAAGTCCCCAACAGTAGCCTTGTTACCTCAACATTAGACTGCCTTGAAATTTCTTCTGCAAGATGAATTAGTCCACTGCTCTTAATCTCAGTCTCAGTTAAAAATCTCTGGACATGAGCAAAATGCAGACAAATTTTCTGCCAAAGGATAACATCTGTGGTCTGGAGTCCAACAGGCAGTGCAGCCCCTGTTCCTAATGGAAACTGTCAGAACCTTGTCTCTACTGGCTGCATTTCTATCAGCTATCTGGTCTGAGCTCTGACCGGAACATTCCTTCAAGTTTAGTTCATAGAAATCCAGGGCTGCTTCTTCAGCCAGCATTTTCAAGTCTTTCTAAACCTTTTCCCAACTCAGTCTGACCCCATCCTCTGGTACCAAAATCTGTTTTGGTTAATTTTTTATTGCTTAGGCAAAACACTTAACACCCAAAGGGAAATGAGGAAAGGTTTTTTAATTCACAGTTTGAAGAGACGTCAGCCCATAGTCACCTGGTTCCAAGGCAAGGTGGCATGGCAGAGAGGCATCACAGAGAAAAAACTGCCCATGACATGGCAAGCAGAAAGCAATGATCAGTAAGCAGAAGAAGTGAGCCTGCCTTTGTCTTTTATTCCAAAGAGGCACAAACCTTTTAGCTGGTTCCACCTACACTCAGTGTGGTTCCTTTGTCATCAATAAATCCATTCATCCACACTCAGAACTGTGCTAATTCCAACCAGTGGACTAATTTAAGACTCCCTAATCCAGTACTACAAATCCTAGATCCAGCTCACACACCCATGATCTAGTCAACTCCCCAAAGTCCAACCTATGGATTCATGAGGCTTTGAAGAGACATCAGATGCAAGCCACAACTATGCCTTCCTCCCATGGTATCTGGTTAAAAATTAAACATATGCCACCAGCTCTGGCCTGTCCTTCATCCTGATGCTGAAATGAAAGTTCTCAAGGAGCTAAGTTCATGAAGGTACAAATGCTACATTACCACTTAATGACAATTGATGGGCAATTTCAATTTTTATTCTGTGTGTAGCTCAAAGGTGCAGGGCTGGAAAAAAGTGAATTTAATGTGTTCCATGGAGAAATATACATCAAAGAATATTCAAGAAATTTCTTTGTTTAAAACAAATACATAGATTCCCATTGCCTCTCTGCTATTGCAGACACAGGTGAGCTGTACCTGAGGTGGCAGCCACACCCATCAACTTTCCATCATTGTAAGGACCCAAGAAATGACAAAATAAAAAAGGAAAATGTGATCTCAAACCTCCAGCCATCCAGAGCAAGTCCAGGAGTTACCAACATAGAGGAAAATGGGAGACAAACATTTGAAATTTCTGAAATGACAGCAACTAAAGTAAAGAAACAAGTCCATGAAGCTATAGAGGAAACCAGATGAAAAATAACCTCTCGTGTTTAAAAGTCAACATTTATGAACAAAATACTCAGAATATCTAGAGCAGAGATAGATAAGAAAATAGATGATGATAAGAAGAAGATGGAAATTGTGAATGACCACTATAGGAAACAAATAGAATGTATGAAACAGATTCATGCAGATATTCAGGAAATCAAAAATTTCACTGAAAGTTGGCAAAACCACTTGAATGAAACTGAAGATAGACTTTCAGAGATTGAATCACAGTTACTGACCACAAAAGAAATATCTCTGAAAATAACAAAATATCAGGAAATAATTCAACAGCTACAAAACTATGCAAAGAAAAATAATATGATTAATTAGTGTCAATGAAAAATGAGGATCCAACACAAATGACATAAAAAAAAACTATTTGCACAAGTAATAGCAGATAATTTCTGAAGCCTGGAAAAAGAATCTGATATACAAATAAATGAGGCATGTAGTTCCCTAATTAGCCACAAACAGAATATATTTATGCTCAGACATATAATAATCAAGATCCAAGAAATTCAGCCTAAGAGCAGAATATTAAAAGCTGTTAGAGAAAAGAAACAGATCATCTATAAGGAAAAGCCCATCAGAGTCATAGCAGACTTCTCAACACAAACTCTCAAGGCAAGCAGAGCTTGTAGTGAAGTATTTCAAGTCCACAAAGAAAACAACTTCCAACTGAGATTGATGTACCCTGAAAAACTATCTTTCAAAATTAATGGAGAAATAAAACATTCCATGACAAAGAACAAATGAAGAAATTCAGGATCACCAATCCAACACTACAAAGGGAAAGATATTTCACACAGAGAGAAAAATGACCGCAATTCCAAGAACAACAACAGAAAGAAACTACCAAGCAGAGCAAACAATAAAACAGAGGTGAAAAGCAATAACCAAGAGCAAGAAAATAACATGATAAACAAGCCAATGCATACCAGTTACTACCATAAATATAAATGGCCTCGATTCACCAATCAAAAGAAACAGACTAACAGAATGGACCTATAACAATATTCAACAATGTGCTGTATACAAGAAACACATTTTACTAAAACAAATTTATAGACTAAAAGTCAAAGGATGGAAAATAATACTCTATGTAACAGAAACCCAGAAAAAAGCAAGGGTAGCTATTCTGTTTGCAGACAATGTGAACTTCAAACCAAGAATGATTAAAAGAGATAAAGAAGGTCATCACACACTTGCTAGGGGAAAATTTCATGAGAAATAAATAACAATTATAAAATATATGCACCAAGTGTGGGAGCACTCAACTGCATAAGGCAAATATTAAAAGACATGAAAGAACATATAAGCACTAACACAGTTATAACAGGGAACCTTAGTACCCCATTTTCATAAAGAGACATATCAACAAGACAAAAATTCAGCAAAGATATAACAGAACTCAATCAAATCTGTGAACAAATGGACCTAGTAGATGTATACTGAGTGTTCCATGAAAATAACATCAGAATACACATTCTTAGCTGTACATGGTATGTTTTCTAAAACAGACCATATACTATCCCATAGAACACAAAGTAATACAGAGGAAGAGAAATTATCCCATGAATATTACCTGACCAGTGTAATGAAATTGGAAATTAATGAAAATAGAAACTGAAAAAACTCCACAAACACATGGAAATTAAATAATGCCTCCTTGAAATAATGCCTGAACAGTCAATGAGTCACAGATGAAATTAAAGAAGAAATTAAACAATATCTACAATTACATGAAAATGTAAATACAACTTACACAAACCTGTGGGATGCAATGAAAGCAATCCTAAGAGAAATATATAGCAATGAATTCTCACATCAGGAAAACAGAAAGAGCACAAATTACCTAATGATACACCTGAGGCTTCTAGAAAAAGAAGAATAAATGAAGTCCAAAGGCCTTGGAAGGGAAGAAATGCTAAAGATCAAAGAAGAAATTAATGCAATTGAAACTAAGAAGACAATGCAAAGAATAAATGAATTGAAGAGGAAGCTCTTTGAAAGATTAAATAAGATTGATAAATACCTAGCCAATCTTATAAAAAAACAAAGAAAAAACTCAAATTCAGGTAATAATGAATGAAAACGGTAAAATTGCAACAGATCCTATGGATATCAAAAGATCATCAATACCTACTTTGAAAATCTTTATTCACATAAAATAGAAATACTGAAGAAATGGACAGATTCTTAGAAACATATGAATTACCAAAACGGAATTAAGAATATATAAAAATATTCAATAACACAATATCACTAAATGAAATAGAAAATATAATTAAAAACTTACCAACAAAGAAAAGCCAAGGTTCTGATGGATTCATGACTGAATACTCCTCAAACACTCAACTCAATACTACTCAATACTACTCAAATATCCCTCATACACTTAACATAATTTAAAGAGAAGCAAATTTCTCTAACTCATTCCTAGAGACATGCATTAATTTGACACCAAAACCAGACAAAGACTCAACCAAAAAGAAAACTACAGGCCAATCTCCCTATGAACATAGATGCAAAAATCCTCAGTCAAATCATCTAGAAGATTATACAGCATGACCAAGTGGGATTCATCTCAGGAATGCAGGAATGGTTCAACATATGTAAACCAATAAACATAATGCACCATACCAACAGATCTAAAAACAAAAACCACATGATCAACTCAATAGATGCAGAAAAAGCTTTTGATAAAGTCCAACACATTCATGATAAAACTCTAGAGACAATCAGAATAGATGGTCTTTATCTCAATCTGATAATGGCCATCTATAACAAAGCAACAGCCAACATCATACTAAATGGAAAAAAACTGAAAGCTTTCAATCTAAAAATCAAGAGCAAGACAAGAATATCGACTATCACCACTCCTATTCAATATAGTTCTGGAAATATTAGTCAGAGAAATTAGACAAAAAAGAGAAATAAAAGGAGGAGTAAGGAGATGACAAAAAGAAGTCAAATAATCATTATTCACAGATGACATGATACTTTACATAGAAGACCTCAAAAACTACACCAAAAGACCTCTATAATTAATAAACAAATTTGAAAGAGTAGTTGGATACAAAGTCAATACACAAAAATCAATAGCACTCCTGTACACAAACAACAAACACACTGAGAGAGAAATTAGGGAAATCACACCCTTCACAATAGCATTCAAAAAAATGAAATATTTAGAAATCAGCCTTACAAAGCATATGAAAGATCTATACATTGAAAATTAAATCACTGTAAAAGTAGATATTGAAGAAGACATCAGAAAATCCCTTGCTGATGGATAGTAAGAACTATCATTGTGAAAATGGCCATCCAAAACCTTTACGCAAATTTAATGCAATTCCAATCAAAATACCTTTATCATACCTCATAGATCTAGCAAAAAATATTTCTCAAATTCTTTTGGAAACAGAAAAGACCCAATAGCAAAGGCAATCCTGGGCAACAAAGGCAAGGTAAGAGGCATTCACAGTCCCTAACTTGAAATTATACTACAAAGCCACTCTGATCAAATCAGCATGGTACTGGCAAAAAAAAATCCCTGAGAATCAGTGGAACAGATTAGAAGATGTAGACATATTCACTGGAAGAAAGATAGCCTCTTTAATATACGGTGTAGGAGAAATTGGCTTTACACATGCTAAAGACTAAAATTAGACACATGTTTATCACCATGCATTAAAATAAAGTCAAAATGGATCAAAGATCTAAATATTAAAACAGAATCACTTCACTTTACCAGAAGAAAACATAGGTAGAAATCTTTTAGACATTGGGGTAGGCAGAGAGTTCATGAACAAAACCCAAACTGTACAGAAAGTACTTCAAAGAATAAACATCTGGCATCTCATCTTATTAAAAAGTTTTTGCACATTAAAAGAAATCACCAACAGGGTGAAAAGGCAAACCACAAAATTGTAAAAAAAAAAAATCATAGCCAACTGTCCCTCAGATGCAGGACTTCTATCTGGAAAACATAAAGAACTGACAAAATCAGACTCCTCCAAGTTCAAAGATCCAATCCGAAAGTGAGCATTTGAGATGAATATGCACTTCTCAGCTGAAGAAATACAAATGGCAAATAAATATACCGAAAATGTTCAACATCATTGGCCATTTGATAAATGCTAATTAAAATAACACTGATATTCCATCTCACTTTAGAAAGAATGGATTTCATCAAGACATCAACCAATAATAAATGATAGGGGGCTCAAGGGGAAAACAAACTCTTTTCCACTGTTGGTGGGAGTGTAGACTTTTACAACCACTGGGGAAATCAGTGTGGAGATTCCTCAAAAATTTAGGCTTGGAAATCCAATTCAACCCAGCTATTGCCCTTCTATGTATTTTCCCTGAAGAATTGAAAAAATCAGACCACAATAATATATGTGCACCCATATTTATAGCTACACAAGTTGTAACAGCTAAATCTTGGAAACAACTCAAATGCCCATCAGTCACTGAATGGATAAAATAATGTGGGATTTTTATACAATGGAGTACTACTCAGCTATAAAGAAGGATAAACTCAAGGCTTTTATAAGTAAGTGGGTGCAACTTGAGACCATACTCATATGTGAAATAAATCAGACTCACATGTACAGACATTGTATTGTCTTCTTAGTGTACACAATTGAATGTAAATGAGACCCAAAATGTACAATACATTTTATGAAAGAAGACACTGTTCAAAAGGAAAGAACAACTGGAATGGAAGAAAGGAAAGAACAACTGGAATGGAAAGTAAAAGAAAGAAGGGAAAAGATTTTATATATATATATATATATATATATATATATATATATATACAAGATAGATAATTATACTAGTTCATCAAAAAGTATCATTTGTGCTTTCATTGATTGACCATTTTTTCATGCCTATATCTTGTAACTTGAGCAACTACTTTGAAAATAACAATACGCAATATAGTAACCATTGTTAATCTCCTATTATGTTGATTTGAAAATGTGTGCCATTGTTTTTAGTCTTTTTGGTTTTGCTTTAATAAAATAAAAAATATTTTTAAAAGTACATAACTTTTTTTAAGCTTGGAAATTTTTAATAGGAGACAAAATAGAATTCAGTATGAAAAACATTATATGAGGCAAAGGCAATTTGAAAAATTTAAAGCAAATAGTCTACTAAAATCATGAACCTTGATGCATGTATCGTAGCTTCAAAAGATATAAAACAAAAAGTCAGATAAATGTAAAGAAAAATTGACAAATTCCCAATTACAAGGACTCGAGACAAAATAACAGCTAACACTGAGCACCTTTCATGTGTCTGGCACTGTACTATGTACTTTTTGCATTACCTAGGCTACAGAAAATGCTGGGAATAACTTTCACAAGTCATGTACATATACCGTAAATATAGTTGAACCTGACAAACAGAGAATACATGTTATTTTTCAAACACCTTTGACACATTAAGCATTGACCCCTATAGAACAAGAACCACCATTTCAGAAACAAGATTAGTAAGAGCACAGTGAAATGAACATTATAGTTGATTTGGCAACAGCTCTTATGAAGAATCATTTGGCAATATATATCAAAAGTCCGCACATTTTTGGCATAATTGTCTTTTTGACAATCTATCCTTAAGTAAATAATACAAAATACGGGAAAGGGGAACAAAGGGAATGTGAAATATGGTGTAACTGTTTCATAGAATATTTACCATTAAAATGACCCTTGTGAAAGGTATATTATAATGGCAAAATGTGTGAAATGTTCAGGGAGAAAAAGTGAGAAAAATACATTAATATATGTTTTATCCAGCTGTAAACTAAGCTCAGATCTTTAATAGCCATATCCTTTCATGGTAAAGGCAACTCCTACAATTTTTATCTTTCACTCTAAGTGAAGTGTTTTGTCTGCTTTTGAAACTTTCTGTTCCATCTTAGCTGGGCAATAATACATGTCCGCTGTAGCTTATGTATTGTTCTATGAAAGAGAACACCTAGGCCAAATGCATCAGAACTTCTCAGGGTCCGCTGCCAAGCAGGCTTCTCCCATGCATCTGGCAGCTACAGTACAGCACAGTAATGTTACTTAGGTAAGCACAACGTCACCTAGCACAGTAATACTACTTTGGGTGTGAACACTTGTTCCGGAACTTCCACAGTGGAGTCAAATTTGGTCCCTGCAGAGTTCTGAGATGTGGTTGAGGGCTGTGCTCTGTAGGGACTTCCACACAAGCTGCGCAGCTCAATCTGCACTGTCAGTTTTATAAAACCATTCTATCTACTTATTAATGCATATAATTTGGTGGTTATTTTCAGGGGCAAAATAGAAGCAATTTGGGGGGAATAATTCCTTATTAGATATTATTTTTTTAAAAAATCTTCACAATCAAACATTTAATAAATACATAATCTTGGAAGATGCTCAAAATCTACAAAGCTTTTGTTTCTGGGAAAGAAAAGTAGGAGATGCAGGTTGGAGAGAGCAAGAAGGCTTATTGGGTATTGCTCATATACTTAGAAATTGCTTTGCTTATGCACAAGTTACCTTTTTAGAGAAAATTAAATTATACAAATTTCAAAACTCAATATATCTCTGAGGTTGCTCATTCTATGCAAATCCTGAGAGTGGATATGGTACTAAGGCTTCAGATAAAATAATAAATTTTTTTCAAACTTACTACAAGTTCTATTTGACACAATAAATTAGTACATCACTTGCATAGATCATTAAGAAATGGGGGGTGGCACTCCTGTAGTTACATATTATGATAAAGTATGAATTATTTGTGACACTGTAGACCTGGTAGCTTGTGAAAAGATGGATTGACCTAATGTATTGTTTTTTCATCTAAAACTTGAGAACTATCTTTACCTTTTATATAGATATAGCTAATCTATAGTAGAGCAACATTGGTGCCATTATTATATTTTAAAAAAGTAAAATTTTAAAAAGGAAAAAAGGGAAGAAAGAGGAAAAAGGAAAGGAAGAGAGAAAAAGAAATAGAAAGAACATAAAATGTATGGAAATTCTTTTTTACAAACCTATACACATCAAAGTTTATAATAAAAAAATGCTCTTTTTAGAGCTCATTAGGAACTCTTTTAAATAATGTTCAGTGATCCTCTTACAAGGTCATCAAAAATGCATTATACAAATTAAAGCATCTAAAGTCACTGTCCCAAGTCCAGTGCCACTTATCCCAAGCACATCTGATTTTAAAACCAGTCTTCCTCATGGACTAACACTTCAAATTCATCTTTATTTATTTTTTTATTAATATGGGGTTGGGGATTAACTATGTGGCATTAAAAAAGAAACACAATTTCTGTGATGTTCTAATTATTAATCCATAAATTGGGCACAATAATTTGTGCAAAAAGTTGTACCGTAGGATTTGAGTTTCACGATGTATGTAAAGGTCCTGGTACACAGGAAGTATTTAATGTTCTGCTCTTATCCTTCACAGTTCTAAGCAAAAAGTATCAGCCAGTATTTTTAAAAAACTAAGAAAGTGTTGATGATTCTCTTTCTACAAATGATGCCATCTTGCCAAATGAGTTTGCTTTGATGGGTCACTACTCTACCCATACTAGTGTATAGAAACATAATTGTACATTCAGTGACTTGGGTCTTGTAGATTCTATTGTTGGAAGCAGATAGCTTCAGATTATCAACCTTCTAAAATATATGTAATTTCCCAAGATGTAGTTATGCATATAAGATCATAATATAATCTTGTATGTTTAGAAACAGAACTTTTAAGTTCCAAGTTATTGCACAAATACATACTATTAAGCTTCTAAGACCCAGAAAACCACTCAAGACCATTTGAGAAGAGAGAGACACTGCAGGAGGAATTTACAGGATTAGTGCTGGGAAGTGGTTCCCCTGTCACTCAGAGATTCTAGAATCTTGTTTTTTTAAAAAAAGAAAGAAAGAAAAATATCCAAAGTTATTAACTGCCAGCCAAAAAGTAACCCTTTCATAAGGCTTTTCTGTCAATCAACTCTGCTAAAACATATTCAATGATCAAAAATGTAGTTTGTAGACATGGGCTGGGGGAAGTCATGGTCTCCAACTTAAAAAAAATTATTAAGTTCTGCCATTCTTCATTCAGCAAATTTTTATTAATTACTTACGAGTACTAGTACTGATTTTGAGTCTGAGTCTTAAATGGATCCACAACAATACCTAGATTAGGAAGGGCTATCATTGTGCCCCCAGCATCCATGTCTTCCCGGGGCTGGAGCTGGCAGGACGGCAGACAGTAACTAGGACAGAAAGTAACACAGAATGTGACAAGGTGCAGAGCAGTGTGCAGGCACCTGGCCCTGGCCTGGGTGCGGGCGGTGTGTAGGGACAAGGAGGGCACAACTGAGTCTTCAAGGCGGAGTAGAAGCCAGTGAGGCTGGGTACATGGAGAAAGCCAGGCAGCCAGACAGAGACACACACAACCCTGCCTCCACGAAGCACGGGCTGCCGGGTGGCAGGCTAATGAACCATCGGAACATCTCCCTCGTTCATGTTACAAGGAAGCTTTGAAAGTGAAGTGCAATTTCTTCAGAGCCTGACGGACCATTCCCTTACCATCTTGGAATTATAAATAGGAGCTGCTGAAATACTGGCTACAACTGTCACTACGTGCAATTCAATCTCTATTAATCCAAAATTGTCAGGTAACATATTTCAAGAAGCTGTTTCAGTAACCAAAAACAACTGACATAGACCAGCAAAATTAGAAGATTTGCTTCATAAAGAACAAAGCCTGGAGTGTGTCCATGAAAGAAAGAACCTGCATCCAAATGAACTCATTAACAGGGACCTAGCAGCTGCCAGCTTCTATGAAGAAATGAAGAACCTACTGAAATAGGAACCACAGGAGAAGACAACCTGGTGAGTGGTGAAAAGGACGAGACTATGCCCCAAAAAGATTAAAAAATATATCAAATGGCACTGCAGAATTCAAAAAAGTATTATTTCTCTTAGTCCAAGCAGTTATGTCAAAACAGAGGCCCCATCTTATCCCTGTTCACATTCAGTAACTCACGCCTCATATAATTTATAGGATTTGCATACTGGATGCACTTTATGTAGAGCCTCAACCTTCAAAAAAGATTTTCATCAATCATTGTAGATGTCTTATCATACCTACCGTAGGTGTGGATATTGTGTTCATTCGATGGGGAATCATGTTATCGGGTAAAATAGAAGATTTTCCCAGGCCTCTAGGAAGTCACCATGGGCACTTACTAAAATACTTCAGTCTCTAAACTACAAGTGTGTTTACGTGTGATAGGCCAACTCCTAATGAATACTGGCAGATTCTCTTTCACCTGCTCATCACGCTTGTTAAAATGGCAATGTCTTTTCAGAAAACCAAATCAATAAACTGATTCTGCAGTTGCCTTGTCATATTTTACAGTGTGTATCCTGAAAATGTTTTGACATGCCAAATTTGTCTATTTTTCTTCAATATACAAGCATTCATCATATGCCACCGTGAGGGGAAATTTTTGCTACAGAATCTAATATTGTTCTAAATTTATCCCCAAATATGCTTTTATATCAGTAACTGGAAGCATTATGAAAATAATTCATATTCATATTTGGCCTGAGATGAAGAATATATTACGAATGAAATTTTTATGGAAAGCATAGGTGCATAATGAAAAATTAGGCTTTGATTTACCATTTTTAAGAGACAAAAAAAAGTATATTCATTATCTTGACATTGCATTGGGTTCAAAGTTCACTAACCACAGATCCTCACAAGTCATGTTTCTGGCCCCAATTGTGCCTACCAATGATAAATCATTATAGAAGAAGAAAAGATGTGTTTCTGATTATGTTAAAACCATAGAAAATATTTCCATTCATACTATTTATGAGTATTCATTTAGCTACACTGTCTCTTCAAATAAACATGCCTATGCTCCAGAAATGTATGTTTAAATCAATATTTAAACATTCTCTTTTGTATGTGATGTGCCTCAGAACCTGGTAGAATGTTTTACGATTAGCAAATAATCTATAAACATTAATAGTCTATTGTCTGAATGTTTCTTCCTTAAAAGTGAACCCATAATCAATCTCAGAAAGTGTCAAATACTTGGCAGGAATCCAACATGCTCCTGAAAGAGATTTCAGAAGTTATCCTACTCACCCTTCTAGAATTGGACCTTGACACTCACATCGCTGTTAAGTAAACAACAGGATGGGGACATAACTTTGTGGTTCCAACCGTCTTCTTCAGGGCTTTTGGAGAGTTGCCCTTTTGGTGCACAATACACTGATCTATATTTTAGGACAAACACGAGTTTAACTTCTATAAAATGTTGCAGATCTGACCGAGCTTGTAATTGCAGCTTTTTTGGGGAGACACAGAAAAGATAGTGGACTGGTAGGTAGCAGGAAAGGGACCCTCTCTGAGAGAGACAGCTCAAATGCCAGAATAAAACACCCTGGAGAGACCCAAACAGAGACAGATGGACTCTCACAACCCACGAAGAAACTAAAGTGCAAAAGACCACTCGAATATGAGGTCCTGGGGCTCCCATCAGTGAAGCTAAGATCAGCGAGCACGGCGCCCTCCTTGAGCCGCCTGAATCCCTGACAGAGACCTGACAAAGCGATATGGCTAAAGCAACTGGCTTGAGCCGCCAGAGCACAGAGCTGAACAGCCCTGCATGCGGCTCACCCGGGACCGGCCCTGCACGTGACCCACCCAGAGGCACCGTGAATTCGCACCGCAGCCACGCTGAAGTCGGAGGTCGGGAAGCCAAGCAGTTCTCGGGGACTAGCATCAACACAAGGTGAGTGATGGGAATAAGACCCTCCCATGGGAAAGGGGAAACCAACTGGACAGCATGTTGGATTTGGGCAGGACAGCGCTAACTCCATAAGGAAGTGGCTTCAGCTGGTTGCTCCCCTTGTCGAGCGGATTGGTGGAATCTGCTTGGACTAGGCTGCGCCCCTGACGGGGACCCAGTGAGTCACTACAAATTAATTCCCTGAGAGTGGCACACACTGACACAGTGAAGGCCTGCAAAGGTTGACTGGCCCGGAGGGGAGGAGCCAGTGCACACTGCCTGTGTGTGAACTTTAATCTCTGATAGCCTATTGAAGAGGACTGCGCCCTCTACAGGAGTCTTAACCAACAATAAAAGGGTCTGGGAATTACACTGTACACTTGTATGGAAGGAACCAAAAACATGACCAGAGGGAGAAATAAGAAAAAAACCCCAGCCCCCAACCCTGAGAACATTGATCCAGGAGAGGTAAATACAAAAGAGATTAAGGGCAGCAAACATGCAACATTAAACAAAGCATTAGCAGACATAAAGAGATATCTTCAGGACCTTGGAAGCGGGACCAAAACTGAAATATTAATTCAAATTAAACAAGAGATAAGCAGATTAATAAAAGAAAGGCTAGGCACCTCTTAAGAAGACACAGACAGAAGAATGGAGGAACACAAAAGGAGAGAAAAATTTAATGAAGAATACAGAAAAAACCTAGCATTCATGAAGCAGATTCAAAGAGATTATCAGGAAACTAAAGACTCCATAGAAAGCTGACAAAACTGCTTGAAAGAAACCAAAGATAGACTATCAAAAATTTAACACAGGCTTGCAATGTGTGATCAGGAAAAGGAAGATCTCTTAAAAATAACAAGGGAACAGGCAATAAAGATACAAAGACTGGATGAAGACAAGAGGATCTATAACTTAAGAATAAAGTATGTGAATGAAGAAGCAGGAATCAAAACAGAGGAATTACAATGGCTATTCACCGAAATTATTAACGAAAATTTCCCAAGCATAGAAAAAAGAAATGATATGCAGAGGTATGAAGCATACAGAACTCCAGCCACCTACAACCAAAACAGAGCTACACCCAGACACATAATAATCAAGATCCCAGAAATTCAATTCTGAAAATCAAATTCAACAGAATATTAAAAGCCATCAGAGAAAAGAAATAGATCACCTATAAAAGAAAACCCATCAAAATCATGGCAGACTTCTCAACACAGACCATCAGGTCAAGAAGAGCTTGGAGTGAAGTAATTCAAGCCCTGAAGGAGAACAACCTCCAGCCCAGATTGATGTATCCTGCAAAACTCTCTCTAGAAATTAATGGAGAAACAAGATGCTTCCATGACAAAGAGGAACTTGGAGAATTTGTGACCACCAGTCCAACCCTACAAAAAATACTGAAGGACATTCTAGGGAGAGAGAACAAGAATACAAGCATCTCAGAAACAGAGGCCTCAGTGAACGGGGCAGACAGTGGAGTGGAACAGAAAAATAGCCAATGGCAGAAAAACAGAATAGTAGAAATAAGGCAGAGAAGATTGGCTGTAATCTCTAATATAGATAGCCTTGAAATGTTAACAGAGAGAAACACAGGTTGAGTAGATCAGGAGATAGGGTCCACTGAGATGCTCCATATAGGGAGGCAGTGGGACCCAAAACAAGCAGTACACCCTATGGGAGTGAAAGGGGAGGAATTGTCTTAAAAAGGGAGGCAGAGGATACTGTTAATGGGGTAACAAGATTTGAAATTTACGTTATTCTCATCACCCTGTTTGGATGGATTACATGCTGTTCCAGTTTGTCTACTTACACTAGACTTAAGGACCTGGTCAGCCATCCCAAAAATAAAAGGACATATTATGGTAATCATCCCTAATTTCCTATCAACTTAATCTGAAGTCCTTTATAACTTATATTGTCTTATTATGACTGATCTTATTTGAATCTGGTTTGTCAGAT
>PVJX010014261.1:0-45320 GCA_004027295.1 Dolichotis patagonum
AGGCGGGGTGGGATGCTGACTCTTGACTTCCTTAGGGTGATAGAGAACTGTTTGGACTGTGGATCCTTAGGATGTGGTTGTATATGTTTTGCCTTTGTCTTGAGAGCTGGCCCACAGCAGGAGGTGATTGATTGTCTCTTCCAAGGCTGCAAGGTATCTGAACTAATGCTCTGGCTCCTTTGAGGGCCCAGCCCTGTCTGACTGCCTACAATATTTCTAACTAACTCAGCTGCCTGTAACAATAATGTCTCCAACCAGCTAGATGTTCTCTAGCCTCAAGATGCAACTTTAAAATCCACAATGTGCCAATAATTCCATATCTTTATCTGCAGCCTAACACCATCTTAGAAATTCAGATTCACGTAGACAATTTGTTACCAAGTATTTCTACTTAAACATGATTTCCGCCTATCTTTATCTCTGCAGCACATTTCCTCTCAGTCTTTCCAATCAGACAGAAGATACTACCATCTATCCACCCAGTTGTTCAAAACAGATATTTCTATTGGGCCATATTGTAGTTATTCCTAAAGCCTTTGCTTTGATTCTTTATATCTAATATATTAATAGACCTGTACAATCTATCCAAGTCCATGCATCAGAGCAGGGATTTGAGGCTCCTCCATGTTACTGGCAGCTGAGGTGGTTAAAAATATTACCACCCTATACAGGAAGAGTCACTGCTCTTTAAGCATGCCCGCTTACTATGTGACTTGCTTCCCCATTTGCTCCTGATTTAATCAATTTTACCTGAGCAATTAACCTTATTGGTTGACCACAGTTCTGTCCCACCTTATGCCCACCTTGCGAGTTCCCATGTTTTCCCCATCTTGGATCTGTCTCACCTCATGACTTTGCTCTATAAAAGTCCCTAAAAAAGATAATCCGTGGCAACCTGCTCGGGACCCCTTCTGTCTCTCTCTCAGACAGAAGCTCTCTTTCTCTCAATAAATATATTCTGCTCTTAACCTCCATTGTTCCTAAAATTCATCCTTTGATTTTAGAGAACACAAATTCGTACTGGAACATCTAGCAGGTTGGGAGTTTCATTCCCCTATGTCATTTACACCAGGCATGGATCCTTTCCTTGCCAAGGGATGAAGTTGTCTGCAGGGTTCTGGGGGAAAAGTCTAAGAGGCCCAGGTAAGAGAGAGATATTTAAAGAGCAACTAGCCATTAGGTAAGGAAGTAGCTATTTGGCAACCATATCATTTTGAACAAATCCTTAGCCGTATCAGTGCACACAGCTACAAAGTACTCCTTGTGCAACCCACACAAGCCTCTCAACATTCACCCTCAGTGTCCAGAGCAACTCTGTTCTGCCTGCATGATGAGTGTGTAAGTGATGAGTGAAAGAGTTTTGTCCTAGAATAAATTACTGTATGATTAGGGTGGTGGTCTAACATGGTGGAAGGTCAAAGCAGAAATGCTTACTGCTTCCTGCTTCTTCCTCAGCCTTAATTGCAATTCCCCTTTCTGTCTGCGTGCTAAGAAAATTCCAATCAGCTCCTTGCACGTCATCAATGCCCACCCTAAACACCACCCTAGTCAGAGATTATATGTATATACCACACCCCACGTTCCAGTCAGAGGAAGCTAGGCTGCCTATAGTCACGGATTCTTCTCCACATCCTTGTAATAAAGGCTACTTTTTACTTTATATTTTCTCTCTTATTGCACTGAAAAACCTAACAATGAATCCATATGCTCCCAATCTAAAAAGGAAGGCAAACCAGGGAGGAGCACACAGCCAATGGGGAGGCAACATGCAAGCAATGGAGACGCACCCCTGAAGCAGTCCCTGCAAAGCTCATCCTACTTCTGGATGTTTCATCTACATGGCCCAGTTGGAGTTGAATTTTCAAGCTTTTGCATCTGAAATATTGTATCTTAAAAAAAAAATGAAAATGAAGTCCAGAGAGGTGTCATAGGAAGCAAGTTTCCAAGAGTCTCACCAAAATCTTGCCCTGTCTCCCTGAAGTTCTGGCTAGCAAGGACCCTCCCTTCTTCCGGAGACGGTGGGCGGGGACAGCTCAGGCTCCGTAGGCCCAGCTGTGTGTTGGACTGGCTGCAGTGCTTGTTTATTAGTGAAATGCATCTGATCTGAGAGGCCCGCCTGACAAGTTCATTACATATCAATTTAATTAGCTGATTTACATTTAATTTACATTTCAATTAATGTCTTAGCAACAAAACGCTGCCTTAATAGGGTAATTGCCTGTTAGGCAATATGTAAAAGAATAAATAGTCACATTCTGAGGAAGAATCCCTATTTTCAATTTTTTATTACCATAAATAACTGAAATAATTTTTGCTCTTAAGGGCCATGTCCTCATTTCCTTCTGGGCCTAATTATAAAGACTTAGTACCTCATTAAACATAATGGTTTTGGAGTCACAGATAAACATTATCCCAATTGTGACTCATTAGTTTCAACAAAAGAAGGGGAAACTGTGATCATAGGAACTTTTGGAGGACTGGTGGGTTTGACTGCTAACATGGGCAAGCCTGGTCCTTCCTGAGCTAGGTCTGCGTGATGGCAAGGACAGACTGTCCTGAGCCCTGGTGGAATGTCGGTGTGAAGGGTGTTCAGTGTACCTTAAGTATTTCTAGAAACCTGGAGCTTACTACCTCTTGAGGCAGACATTACATAGCTGGGTTTTTAAAATTGTTTCTTAGATTAGAAAAAACATGTCCCTCTTCTTAAAACAATTATAGCAGGTACCAGTTATTGATTTTTGATTTCCTGGAGGTATAATTATTAATCACAATTGTATAGTAAGAGAACCTGGCAGCTCTGTCTCAGAATAGGAAGGGATGGAAATGAGGGGAGATATGCAGAAGGATGGGCAAATGGCCTGAGAAATAAGAATGAGACTGAATTTTGAGTGCCAAAGAGGAAAAATTGCTGAACATCAGGCTAAACATTAGGGGAAAAGGACAGGACGGAGGTTTGGCTGTGTGAAGTGCCAGGCACAGCGTCCCAGGGCAAATGGGGCTTGGCTTGTGCATTGAGAGGTGGCTTTGTGTCTTCCAGTAAGCTCCTTACTGGAAAATACGAACACCAGCAAGTACTAAGCACTGAGAGCTTTAAGGCCAAATGGTCGTGGCTTTTTAACCTGGCTTCCTCTGAAACTTTGGTCACTCCTCAGCAGGCCTGTTTGCTGCTTAATTGTGTCCCACACTGCCACCATGTGGGAACAGGCATAATAGCAGAAGTGAAAAAAAAATTTTTTTTTTTTTAAAGAGAATGAAACAAAAGAGGGCAGAACAAAGCAGATCAGAATAGAACCACATAAGCAACACAACACTTTACAATAAGACAACCGGACATTAACAGTAGCTATCATAATATCTCTTTCTCTGTTATACTTGAGCATAGTTTCAAATACAATAATATCAAACATAACAAAATAGTATAAAACCATTCAAAAGAATGGAAGAATTACAGGGCATTCTGAACCGAATAACAGAGAATGATCAATGGCTACTATAATATCTAATTTTGAATAAAAAGATTTGTTTATACTATCACATATATTAAAATCCCAATAAGACACAACATGATAGAACCGATGGTAATAGCAGAGTAGAAGCATGGTAGGACTTCTAAGCAAGACGATACTAAATCAGCAATGGCTGCCATAATGTTTTGTTTTCTTCAAAACAGCTGTTCATACCATCACACACAATAAAGTCAAACAAAACAGAATAAAACCATTCCAACTGATGAATGAAAACATTGAAAGGCTTCAAAGCTATGAAATGGGAAATCATGAATACCATACAATCTTATATACTCTTACCAACTCTCATACTAGGGAGACTATATGGTATTTACACATGTGAGTTTGGTTTATTTCACTTATGAGTATGGTCTCAAGTTGTGTCCATTTATTTATAAATATCTCAATGTGATCATTCTTTATAGCTGAGTAGCACTCCATTGTATAAAAATGCCACAAATTTTGTATCCATTCTTCAGTTGATGGGCACTTAGGTTGTTTCCAAGATCTGGCTATTATAAATTGTGCTGCTATAAACATGGGTGCACATATATCACTGTGGTATGATGTTTTCAGTTCTTCTGGGAATATTCCTAGAAGTGGAATAGCTGGGTCAAATGGGACTTCCAGACCCAGCTTTTTGAGGAATCTCCAGACTGACCTCCACAGTGGTTGCACCAGTCTACACTCCCACCAACAGTGCAGAAGAGTTCCCTTTTCCTCACAGCCTTTCCAGCATTTGTTGTTGGTAGTTTCTTTTTTTTTTTTATCCTGGCCATTCTTTCTGGGGTGAGATGGAATCTCAGTGTGGTTTTAATTTGCATTTCTCTAATGACTAGTGATGATGACCAAACAAGGCAGACAATTAAACAGATTGGAAAGGTAAAGATACAACAGCAGAAAGATAAGATGTCAACAATAAACCAATTTATAACAGTTACAACCATTAATATAAATGGCCTTAACTCACCAATCAAAAGAAACAGACTGGCAGAATGGATCAAGAAACAACATCCAACCATATTCTGTCTACAAGAAACCCATCTAACCCAAAAGGAAACTCATAGACTGAAAGTCAAAGGATGGAAAACAATACTTCATGCAACAGGAAACCCAAAAAGAGCAGGGGTAGCTATTCTGTTTGCAGACAATGTGAACTTCAAACCAAGAATGATCCAAAGAGATAAAGAAGGTCACTACCTACTAGTTAGGGGAAAACTCCAAGAGGAAGAGATAACAATCTTAAATATATATGCACCAATTCCAGAGCACCCAGCTATACAAAGCAAGTATTAACAGAAATGAAAAATCAAATAAGCAATAACACAATTATAACAGGAGACCTTAACACGCCATTGACACAAAGGGACAAATCAACTAGACAAAATCAGCAATCAGCAAAGAAATAACAGAACTCAATCACACCTGTGAACAAATGGACTTGATAGACATATATAGAGTTTTCCATCCAACAACATCAGAATATACATTCTTCTCAGCAGTACATGGGACAGTCTCTAAAATAGACCATGTGCTAGCCCACAGAACATATTTAAGTAAATGCAAAATAATTGAAATTATTCCATGCATGTTATCGGATCATAGTGCCATGAAACTAGAAATTAACGATAAAAACAACTGCAAAAACCTCACAAACACATGGAAACGGAATAATACACTCTTGAGCAATCAGTAGGTCATGGAGGAAATTTAAGAAGAAATTAAACAAGATCTACAAGCAAACTGAAAATACAAACACAACTTACCAGAATTTGTGGGATACAATGAAAGCAGTCCTCAGAGGAAAATTTATTGCATTGAGTTCCCACATGAGGAAGACAGAACAAACACAAATAAACAACCTGATGCTATAACTCAAACATCTAGAAAAAGAAGAGCAAGCCAAGCCCAAAGCCAAAAGAAGGGAGGAAATTATAAAGATCAGAGCAGAAATTAATGCAATAGAGTCTAAGAAAACAATACAAAGAATCAATGAATCGTAGAGTTGGTTCTTTGAAAGAATAAATAAAATTGATAAGCCCCTAGCCAACCTTATTTTAAAAAGGAAAGAGTGAAACATTTCAATCTGCTCGTTTGTTCACTTGGGTCAGAAAGCCCAATGGACTTGTATGGATTGGATTCTTAGCCAATCAGGGGAGTGAAAGAAGTACTCTGGAAAGGAACTTCCAGAAAATTACTAAGGTGAGTGTAAGACAAGAGAGAGCTTGATTATTTAATTGAACAAAGGGAGCAAATCTGTATGCTAATATATTCTGAAAGTTTTATTTCAAGTATACAGCCACTAGTCCTAGCTTTCTTTTCTTTCACACTTCGGACCAGCCCATTACAATCTAAAGGAGAACAATCAGTGTCTCATTACATCTTCACATCTTCACGCACTCTTAAATCACAGTTTCAAAAAGTAAACACCTCCAATCTTTTTCACCTACTGTTTCATTGTTATTGTTTCTTTTTTCCTTTAGGGTAAGGTTTTTAGGTTCATTGACAATTTGTCCTCTGGAAGTTATTAGAGTTAGTGACAGCCTTTTATTTCTTTTTTTCTTTTTTTTTTTTTTTATCGGTACCAGGGATCGAACTCATGACTGCCTGCTTGCAAGGCAGGCGCTTATGCCACTGAGCTAAATCCCCAGCCCCTTTTTTATTTCTTTTTTTTTTTTTTTTTTTTTTTAGTGACAGCCTTTTAGAGACACTTTCTAAAATCTGAAGGCAAACTGTAGAATTGGTCAGCACAGTTCAGGGCGAAGCGGGTGGCAGGAAAGCAGCCACTGGGATTTCTACTCTCATTCTTCCTGGTATTTCACTGGTAAGTTTAGAGCAGTAAATGTCAGCCCTCCTTTTTCATTGTACCACTTTCTTTTCTATATGTAATTCACAGAAGACTTAACTTGCACACACACTTAACTTTTTTGAAACGTGTATGTTATATTCTAAAGGAGAAAACCAAAATGAAGTAATATGATAGAATACTATGTACCGCCATTTTTAATTGCTTTGCATAAAAAGACCTAATGAGGTAGTGCATGCTTTCATCTCTTCCCATAATTCCCACGATGTGAGAGTTGCAAATGCAAACTGACTCAATCAGGACTGTAGATTTGATGGCTTAACTACTACCATTAACTGCAAGCAATATGCTTTACTAAATTATTATACAACTCTTGGTAGAGTTCCAAACATATTCTTTGCATTTCAAAGGAAAGTGCATTGCTGCTATATAGTGAAATCACGCAGAAAAGACTGAGTTTTTACATGAAATGAGGTTAGGCTACAAACTCAGACATTTACAAATAAACTTTTCACCTATAAGAACAGGGGAAGGGATGGAATCTGGACAATTCCTCATGGTGTAGAACCACCCGCCCTTTGTGAATCTTGCTGGGATTACAGGTGTGTGCCACTGTGCCAGGGTTGGTAAGCTTTCTAAATAGCTTTTTTCAGTAGGTTGTCAGGCCCTCTGGACTCTGGCTGAGGCAGATGTTGTCACTACCTGGGAAGACTCTCCCTTCACAGCTCCTTGCTTTAGAGAAAGTCAAGAAATCTAGGTACAAATTCAGAAATCATTGTAAAAACTGACACTGAAGATGTATGTTCCTATTCTTCTCTCGACGCAGTGTAGTACCAATTGACAGACAAAACTGCAAAGAAATGCAGTGGAGAGTGACTGTGTTACCCATGACCAGATGGTTTCACTGATTCTTGAACACATCCTTAACCACCAGCGCTAGGGGAGAGGCCAGGATCTGGAGCAGGCTCCAAAATCCCAGCCTTCTGAATGGGGGCGTGAGTGAGTGAGAGGCCTGCAGTTACGGTGAACATACTCTCACTCACCAGCAAAGCTGGAATACTACAATGTGACGGAGGAGGGTCGCAGTTTGCTTTGGGTAGTGCATTCCAAAGGTGCCCTATGACTGCAAAATATACAGGTGCTTTCTTTTCCTCTTTACAGTTTATTGGCAAAGTATCAAATGTTGTGTAGGGTAAATTCTGCCATCCTCCCAGCTGTGCTCGGCAGTTACTGCCAGCGAGAATGTTTCAGTTGGGACTCACACGAGGGTAACTTCAGGTTTAAAAGGCAGCCTCTGAATGCATCTCTTCATGCCCTTTATACGTTATAAATCACAGAGGGAGTCTTGGTGATTGGCAAACTTCCCACCATAGGGATGAGAATGTAGTCCTTTGTATGTCTAGAAAAGCCAGGGGTGAAAGGAGTGGGGAGCACAGGCAGTTTATCTGGGAGGCCTGAAGACCCAGTAACAAGCAGAGCAAATCCCCTGACTGAGGTCAGACTGATGATACTGCACCAACTACCAACAGCATCAGGCAACTTCTTTATACCATCAGCTCACTTTTCTACCACCTTAACCACACTTTCACATTTAGTCATTCTGGTAGCATTCAAGTTCCTGCTACATGATTGTAGCCTCTATATGACAGACTGACAGGCTGCTTATAAATCCAGGAGGTTCCAGCCCTCCTCACTTGCACAGGCCCCCTCCCTATCAAGTGGTCACTTGATAATGTGTTTCTGCAAGTTATAAAAGGAAGGTATTGTGATGACAGTCTTCTAAGACCCTTGTCTGTTTCCACTCCAACCTCCCCTCCCACCTCACTTGCCTTCGCATATAGTGACGACGGAGTGACCATGCACAATTTTGGAATCCAAGTGCAGGAAAATTCAGCTAAAGTTTGCATTTAGTGTGCTGCATATATGTGATTCGCAGTCACTTGCCATGTCTAACTGGATCCTTGGCGGCCCTCTTAAGTGTAGCGATGGCTTCCACTAATACTGCTGCTGCCCATTGCATGAACGTGGCCAGTGTTGTGACCGAAAGGTGTGGGGGGGGCCTTTCCAGCAAATGCATCATGACAAACTGCTTAGGGGGTGCTGGGAATTCAGAATATGAAGAGCTAGTACTGTACAAGGAAGTGCCAAATGTCCTAATATCTTATAGTGCATCACAAAGGAAGCACCTGCCTGGCAAGCATGAGATTCTGAGTTCAATTCCTGATACAAATTAATTAGTTAATTAATTTTTAAAAATACCTCATGCATTCTTAAATTGGACTTTTGGAAGGTGCTAGAATGATGGGGTCGGCATAGCTGACTGTCTGTTAGGAGGTAGGAAGAGGTGGTTCACTGCAGATGTGACCTGAAAAGGTGTCTCTCCCTCCACAGATCTTCACTTCTCTCTCCGTTTCCTGGCCACCATAAAATGAGCAGCTGTTTTCCACTATGCTCCTCTGTTACACTGTTTTACCTTGGAGTTGACTGACTGTGGACTTAACTATGGAGTCAAAATAAACTTCCCCTCCTGTAAGTTGTAAATGTCAGGTATTTTGTCTCAGGAGAAACTGACTAAGACAAGTTGTGAAGCTAAAATAAATCTGAATTCTATAAAACAAAAGCCAAACTCTGAACAATTATCCTTGAAGAAAGACTAGCTTATCTTTCTGTTCTCTCAAAAGAAAATGATCTTACAGAAATTTTTGCCAAATGCAGAGGTGATCAAAGAATGAATATAGAAATACAGGGGGAAAGTAATATAGACGTATGTCTGGCAGTTAATAAAAGTAGAGTGGAAGTTTTCTGGATTTAAAGACTTTTAAAGTTTAATTTGTGGTTTATTCCTTCATTATGAATATATGTGCACCTTTAACTTAATTTTCCGTTAATATTTTGTATTCTTTTTCAGAAGGGAGCTTTCCACATTATATAAACTTCAGGCTCCAAAAAACCTGGAGACTCCCCCCACCAGGCACAACCAGTGGGAATGGCATACTCAGGATCTGTCCATTGGCATCCGAGTCTCACAGGCTGATGGGCCAGCCTGATATATAACCTGACAATTATATGGAGTATCTCCACCAAGTAAAAGGCCTTCATCTTACCTTTGATCTTCAACTCACTGCCTTTTTTTCTTCTCTATTCAGATATGACTGTTTGGGGAATACAGTGTCTTTTGCTTGCTCTTACAATATTTCCATCCTTCATTTTCCCCTCTCACCTATGAGGCATTCTCAGACTTCCCTTCTTCCCACATACCAGCTTCAGAACCCATCCCACCACACTGTGCAAAGCACTGGTACCTTCTTTTTCATTACACTAGGCTATCTTGGGTTGTGTGTGTGTGTTGCTGAGGATGTAACCTGAAGTTCTCTGAACTACAGCTTCAGTCCTTTACATATTAATTTTTGAGAAAATATCTCTAAGTTGTATAGATTGACCTCAAATGTGCCATCTTCCTGCCTCAGCTTCCCAAATAGCTGGGATTACATGTGTGCTGTACCATGCCTGAAAGTTCTGTTTTTTTCCCTTGCTTATATCTGTGGAAAAGTCCTAAAATTATTCTCACAAACAAATAGCTTTTCCCCAAAAAGAATTAGGGCATGTGTTTTAAAATAGCAATTTATTTCTTTTCCACCTCATATATGCTGACTGCTTTTTCTCTTCCCCAATTCTCCCAGTGAGCTGTGTTCTCCTGTGCAGCACTGACAAAATAAAATCAAGAACACAAAAAAAGACTTAAAAGAAATACGACTTCAAGGGCTTTGAGAAAAAGGAGATCTGTCTAATCCTACCCTAATTGTCCTGCTGATCATGGTCTTGGTGGTTGGATGAGACGGTAGGCCAGGCGCTGAGCCATGCCATGCCTACCAGAGTGGGGGTGTTTTCTGGAAAACAAAGACTTTGTTCTTTTATGTATCTAGTGTGCTCTGTGTCATGGATTCAAGAAACATTTGATGAAGGAACATGAGAGAGACGAGAGACATTAACATTAAAATTGCTGCATTTTATAAAACACATTCTCTAAAACTTCCTGTGTTATCTGCATCTTCGTTTCAAAGGAATCTTTTTCTTTTCTGATATGTATGGCTCCTTCTTCCTTCAGGCTCCAAAGACGTGCTAGTCCTCCTGTTCCAAGTTAACCTTTCTGCATGTGCCCTTCACCACAGACTCTCCTGAGTCTTCCAAAATATAGGTTCAATAATTCCCTTCGTGATTCTTGGTTGCAGCCTCTCTCTTTACTGTCTCTTTTTGTTTAATCGATAACCATATCCAGTGTCACTTATTCTATCTCCGTCTCTCTCCTTTCTGGGTTATGCCCTTTTTAACAGCCATCTGTGAGCGCCGCCTTCTGAATTTGTGATCTCTGTGTTTTATTTGGCATTCGTGTAGATTCATCTGTTAACTGAAATTCATCTGCTGAAGGTCACCAGTGACCAATTTCCAAATCTGTTGGGAACTTTCAGTACTTACCCAACTCCTAATAGCATGGAGCACTGATGGTCATCACTTCATTCCTGAAACTCTTTTCTCTATTGGCTTCCATGGCACCGAACTCTGCTGCTCACGCTTGGGCCCACTGTGTCTGCCTCCTTCATGGCCACGTTGCAAGGTGATTTTTGTAAATAGAGGCTTTTATTTTCCACAGCTTTCAAGGAAAATAAAATCAGTCCATCTTAGGGAGGGGTATCCTATTACAACATTTGAAACTCTTCCCTAGGATGGATGTGACCTACAGTAGATGCCATGTTAACAGCCTTTTGGGGATCATCACACAAGTTTGCTGAATCCTTACCTTTTTGTATATATACAATTGGGGTGAGACTCAGAAGATCCTTCACCAGGTGGAAGTAATGCCAAAGTCCAGCGGAGAGTCCTAAACAAGGACCCCTAACTTCATACTCCTACCTTTAATTTTCCTAAAGGGATCTGGTTTAGTATAAGTCTATTTTCCCTAAAAATATTATATAAGAACTTGAAAAATGATTCTTCATTGGCTTAGTACCTTCTTAAACACAGCTGTAGGAATGAATGACAATCTAACTATTATCGATTACACTAACATTATTTTACTTTGGGATGCAAAATTAATGAAACAAAAATTCTGGATCTATATTACTCCACATAGTTGTATCTTACATTTAAGCCTAAACACATTTCCAAGGGGTGCAATTTATATAGTTCTATACAAGAACCTTTTTGCTGATGTTATTTCTGATTTATCTTTTCTTTATAAACTATAGCAGAAATTTGAAGTCATCACATTTAAATATTTCATACTATATTGATGATAAAGAAATCTAGTTAACACTAGATTTAAAAGTAGTTCTGTTTTGAGATATTGAAGAGCCATCAACTTGGATAACAGGAACATGCTCTCAAAAGCAGATTTCTAGACAGAAGCAAGATCATAATAACATGTATAACATCTAGTCAGTCACACTATAACAGTTACTTTTGTCATCAGGACTACTTGATGGTATTGAATCTTAAATGAATCAGTTTGTTACTGATAATATTAAAATAATGCATAATGTTGAGAGGGATCATTTACTAGACAAAGAAGTGTCTTTGAAGTAGGATGTATTTCATTTTAAATTCCTGATATCCCAGGTATTATCTTTATCCTCTGGCAAGTTAATGTATCCTAACCTTGTTTTCTTATTTGTTAAAAAGGGGAAAATACATTTTGAGTTGTATGGAGTATGCAGTTATGTACCTGAGATACCACATACACTGCTTGGTATATAAATGCCAATGAATAATTACTATGGGTATTATTATTATTATTAATATTCTTACTGCTAAGAAAGGCACTGGCTTTACTAGCAGTGAATTCTCCTATGGAGATTTGAACATGAATGAAAGATAATTTAGACCTTTAATAATGCCTTTGAACTTCTGATCACATGGCCAGACAGCTTGAGTTATTGTACTTATTTCATAAATGCAAAATAGACTGTATGAAAGGAAAAATTCTATAGTTCATTCCCTCCAAGTATTCATCAAGTGAGGTAGGGTTTCTGGGAAAGATTAAGAGCTCACATTTTTCCCTGGATTTACTTCCCATAAAAGTTCATAGAGGATAAAATGAGGAAAATGCAGTACTGTAACAGTGTTTCACCTGCTACCTGCACTAAAACTTCCTGAGGTACTGTTAATTATAGTGGTGTCATTCACAGTACTACTGGACAGGCAGATTTTCACCCAAAATTTTATACATTAGCTTGGAAACTGTCAGATGAATTTTTGTGTGAGGTTGATGTGTGATGCTGTGGCAGAAGAAACACTTTCAAACCAATCATAACACAGAGTAAGAATGATACACAGCCAGGGATTTAGAATGAAGTAGTTGTGTTTTTGTTTGTTCATTATTTATTTGTTTTTGGCACCAGGGATTGAACTCATGACCTTGTGCTTTACCAGATAAGTGCTTGAACCACTGAGCTAAATCCCCAGCCCTATTCGTTTGTTCTTTTGTCTGTGGCACACTGCTGTGATCAGTTCAAATAGTTATAAAGAAAAAAGTAGGTGGAATCCAAACAAATCAAAGCTGGTAGAATCTCAAAAGACATCCATCTTAGACACTGCTGGTCTGAGAATATAAAGGAAAAGAACACAAGCGTGGTACCATGGAGTCTGTATCAAGCCCTCATGGGCTAAGCACAGTTTTTTTTTTTTTTTACTAATTAAGAGGTGGACAGGAAAAATGCAGGTAAGGTTCAGAGTTAAAACGTGCCCTGGTTACAATACTGGCAAGTGATAAAATTAGTATTAGCCTCAAGTTGGCCTAATTGGAAAGACTGAACTTTCTCCACTGGAGAGTTCTGACAGAGAAAAGAGGTCCATAGCTAGAGAATTCCTGGAAAGAGGGGTCTTCAGTTCAATTTAACACATGAATCGAACACCTAAATCTATTAAACTATTTAATTAAAAAAATAAGCTAAGATATAATTAGAGTCCACTAGGAGCCTACAATCTTGGGAAAAGACCAAGTACTTGACCTCAAAGTATCTTTCTTCATATCTATAAAGTTAAATAATACAAATATTTAAAAAAATTAACAGCAAAAACTTTTTCCCTTAGATATTTGGAGGGATCCCAATAGCTATAAAACAGGATGATAAGGGAGCACAAAACAGAGACACTTAATTCACACTTCAGTCAGGAAGAAAGTTCTTAATGATTTTTTATAATTTGATACTTTTCTTACCCCCCTCCAAAAAAACAAAAACCCTCTCACTTCAATGAAACTTTATGATATCTCTACTTTTGACTTTCCCAAATCAGACACTTAGTTTAAAAAGTTGTTATGTTCAACACTATGAGTTCTTAGTAGTTTGGATAGTATATTGTTAAGAAAAGACTTAATTTAGCACTAACTTCAAGCACCATCCATGGGGCATGCTACTCTTTCAATCTTCATAAACAAACCACATAGTAACATGTACTAAGGCTAAATATATTTAATATTAAAACAGCAGGGTTAGTACTTTCACATCCACTCATGATGGAATAACTAGTATCCAATTAGACCTTTTACATTAAAAGAGAAATATAAGAGATAGCTATTTCCAGACATAGACAAGAGGTAGCACAAGTCTGTGATCCTTGAGGTAATGGAATCTCACAAGATGATTCCCTATGATCACCCAACATTTTGCTGGATGGTTAGTCAGACTCTTGTTTTTTTATTTTTATTTTTTTTTTCATAAAATGTGGTATTGTGTACTCCTAATTATATTGCTTTACAGGGAGATTTTGCCTGACTGTCTTTTTCTATGATATTAAAATCAGTATATTTAAATGATAGGCTGATCTGTAGTATAACATTCCCAATCAACTTCTTTATAATAGTTTTAGCAGCCATGAATATTGTAATTCTGCATTCTTATTTTTTATAAAGAAATTTTTCTGTAAAAACTCTTTGCTTACCCTAGGTTATATTCCAAACAACCATACAAAGAGAAAAATTTGAGTCATTTATAGGAAAATAGACGTACTTTGAGTCTACAACGCTAAGTAAAGCAGATTAGATGCAGAAGGTTATATATCACATGGTATCTCTTATACAAGAAATCCAAAATATAAAAAAAGTTTAGATGATAGGATAGGAAAATTTAGGATACATGATAGGAAACAGGGAGACAGACTGTAGAGATAGAAAAGGGGTCTAGGGATGGGGGAGACAGGAAGGAAAAAAAGAAGTACAAAAAAAGGATCAAGATGTGAGATATATTCTTCATGATGGATGTATTTATTATGTATCACAAACATTTACTAATAAAAAATTAAAAAGTCAAAGAACATTGAAAAATACACTCAAAAATGCTCAATTCTATTTATTTATGAAGGAGAACTAGAATGACTCGGTTCTTAGTCATCCAAAGCTGATCAATGCTTTTTCTCCCCTTTCAACAACATTACTAACTTGTGAATTGTTAGTAATGCCCCAAGGATGTCCTGTCCTACATTTAATTATATGATAACTTACATAGCAAAGGGAGAATAAAGGTTGTAGCTGGAATTAATGTTGCTAATCAGATGATCTTTAGATAGGAACAGTATCCTGTTAATATAGACAGGCCCAGTGTAACCACAGTCCTTAAAAGGGAAGGATGAAGGTAGGATAGAAATTAAGTCAGAATGATTCAGTGATAAACTTGACTTGGAGTTTTTGACCTCGAAAACAGAGATAGGAGACCATGATCTAAGGAATGCTTGTAGGTTACAGAATTTGAAAAAGACAATGAAATTGATTTTTTCCTAGAACTTTCATAAAGGAACTAATCATTTGGATTCTACATCCAAGCCAGAACTATGTCACACTTCTAACCTACAGAACTGTAAGAGAATAAAGCTATGTTATATTAAGTCACTGAGTTTGTGATGATTTGTTATAGGAAGACAGTACAGTACTTATCATCTCCGTGAGGATATCAACAGCAATAATGGAACAAACAGACAAACTGCATTAAGCATGAAGAGTTAACAGATTTACCAGACCAACTTATAAAAGCAAAATATCTGTACAATTGAAGTAACAAATTAATAAATATATGGAGAAATTAAGGAATTAATGTTGATAGCATAAAGGAAAAGAACTATAGTTAAATACTGTCTTTGTTACTTTTCTTGTTGTTGAGACAAAATACCTGAAACTCAAAGTTAAAGGAAGAAAGGTTTATTTGGCTCACAGTTTGTAGAGTTCATTGTTGCCTGGCTCCAAGGCAGTATGGCATGGCAGAGGGACATCACAGAGGAGAAACATTTCATGGTGGGCAGAAGGCTGCAAAGTAGTGAAGAAGTAAAGTAGAAAGCAACTACCAGAGCCCTCTTTCTGTCCCTTATATCTAGTCTACTCACCTTTAGGGCGGGTATCACTCATACCCAAGGTGGGGCACATTTAATCCTAGCATTGCACCATGAATTAATCCCAGCGTCACATCCTTAACCTCAGCATCACACCATCTAGATCCAGCCACCTCTGAAAAGTCCCATCTATGAGTACATGAGGCTTTGGTGGGACATCTAGATACACGCCAGCCATAACAAATACCTAGGAATCAAATAAATCTCTACGGAGAAAATTTAAAACTAGTGAAGGTCATAAATCATGATCTGATAAATAGAACCATACTCTGTGCCCCTGGATAGGATGATACTTTGAACTGGGTAGTTTGAATAGTCTGAGGAATTAAAAAATTATACTAAAATTTAAAACATAGCAAAGGATCACAATAACTAAAGCTATGACATAAACAAGAAAACTTGCCAAACAAGATATGAAAAAGCTATACTAATAAAGCAATGTGACATTGTTTCAAAACTTCACAAATAGAACACTGAAACAGAATAGAAAACTTTGACTATTGAATATATGATAAAGGTGACACCTCAAATCAATGAGGAGATGCATAGAATATTTAATCTAGTGATGGGAATTTTTCTAGAAGATTATTGTGATTATTGTGAATTGGACCTGTATTGTCTCTCAGAACTCTCACCCTCAGAGATGGGACTTTAGCAAGGGTTTTGAATGGGGCTTCTGAATATTGTGTGTTACACTCGTCAGTGGATGCAGCTGTGTTACGGTAGACAGTGGGACCTGGTTAGAAGTCGGGTGTAACTTGGAAGGGTGTATCTCCTCCCCTTATTCCTCCTTTCTGTCTTTGCTTTGTGGCCACCATGATGTAAGCAGACTTCCTGAGTGGCAGGCCCTCCTACCACATTGATTCTGCTTTAGAGCCTGTCAACCATGGATTGAAACTTCTGAAGCTGTGAACCAAAATAGACGTTTCCTCCTTTAAAATATGTGTACCAGATATTGTGATGAGAAGTTGAGTAGGAAAATAGGAGAAAACAACTGGATTTGGGAGTATTTAACATCGTATACAAAGATTATATCCTGACAGATTCAACATCAACATCTGAAAGGCAAAACTATGATATTTATAGAAAAAATAAAGGAAATATATTTTTTACCTAGGGTTAGGGAAACTTCTTAAAATGTCAGAAGCAGAAACATAAATATGAGGTATAAATGGCTTGATCCATTTATACTGGTTAGGTTATTTCTATTAATTAAGTAAGTATACCTTGGATAAAATTTATACAGAGATGAAATCAGAAAAAGATATCTGCAATGTCTACAACTGAAGCAATTATCTGAGTATGGTGGCTTATCCCTATAATCAGCATTGTAAGAGGCAGGAAAATAAAGTTTGAGCCCAGGCTGGAAAATTTAGCAACCTAATGAGAATATATCTACATTAAAAAAATGAAAAAGAGGACTCAGTGTGAAGGCTCTGGATTCATTTCACAGTACCACAAAAAACAAACAACCTCCACTGAATTAACTTATAAATTACTGACTGGAATACACAGAACTCTTGCAAGGATAAAAATTGCAGTAAAAAAAAGGGAAAAGATATCAGCGAATAATATACAGTACAGATAGCAGAAAATTTGTAAGTATATAAAAATGTGCTCAAACTTATTAATAATCTGAAAAATCATCAGTGAGATAATATTTTACATCTTGTGGAACACAAGAAAGCTTGATGATAGGGTTTGGAAGAATGTGGGGCCATTGTAACCTTCAAATGTAGGTGGTGAGAGAGATTGTGTGGCATTCTGCATAGCAACTTGTAATTATTTGGTCAAACTGAGAATAGTCCTATCCATAACTTAACACATATTCCACAGTAGTTAGTCTGCTTCTACTCTCCCACACGTGTTAAGATAAAGACTAGAATGTTCATAACAATAGTGTTCATTGCTAAAGACTGAAACAGTAAAAATGGTCATCATTAGTAGGAAGGATAAACAAATCAGTATACTGTACATTCTGTACTGGTGTGGGGAACCACTCAGACTGCTTCAAAACTCAGGGGTGTCTCTGGATACCTGAGGATGTGACTCTGCTGATTAGCTCAAGTGCACAGTGGGATACAGTAATATAACCAGGACTCAGCACAGGTAAACGCATGCACTGGTTATGGCACTATGTAAGAATGTAAATATGAGATGACAACCTGTATAAGGGTTATACAATAAAGACAGGTTGCTCTTGTGCTCTGCGCTGCTCCACGCAACCCGCTGTTGTTGCTGATGTCTTGCACACGTGTATTTTTTAACCTGGGGCCCTCACCCCTGAAAATCTTCCTTGCCCTCCCCCTTCTCCCACCAGCCAACAACTGGAATATTGTCCAGTAGAGGAATAAACTTCAGCTATACTGCATCAACACTGGGTGAATCAAACAAGTGAGAGAAACAAGTATAGAACGTATACGGTATTAATTTCATGCAAATAACACCAATAACAGGACAAATTAGAAGTATCTTGTTTGGAAGTGCATATATGAAAGCAAAGGGAGACTTGTTTTTTAAAAAAAGTCAACGTAGTTGCTATATTCAGAGTAAAAGGCAACACTATGAAACAGGCCATTTCCAAGGCACTGTCAATGTTCTGTTTTGTAACTGGGTGCTAGTTGCACAGGCGTTCTTTATTAAGATGGATGCGTTTTATACACTTCTGTGTACATAACCTGTTTTGCAAAGTGATTTAAACCAGATTGGATTGGGTAATCTCTCTGGTTCTTCTCATATTTGATGGCTAGACCCTTCCCAACTGGATTTACGGTTGGCCTCTCATTGACTGTCCAATTTAAGCAAAATATCAGACAGAAACCCTGAGGGAAGGAGAATCGCACTAACGAGGAGATCACAGAACTAAGATCATGGTGATGATTCGAGCTATTCTTCTCGTAAGGCAACTGAGGTTTTCCTCAAGAGCTCTCGAATTCCTGTCTTCTGCCTTGGATAAATCTCTAATCTTCAGCTTCTTCACGCTGGCTATGTAATCTGTACCGTGAAATTCAATCATAATGATTATTCATATTATGCACCTGAAGAAAATGAGGTCACAGAGAACCAGAGAACGGCACTGGCCCAAGGAAGCACCGCCACATTGGAACTCAGAGCTCCAAAATCCAGATTCCCCGCTCCCAGCACAGCTATTCTCTTTTCTCTGGCTTTGGGCTCACAGAGCGACGTCACAAGCGGCTCACCCATCGCCCCTCCCCTTCGGAGCCCCGCCCCTCTCTGCCCGGTTTGCGAACGCTGAGCCCCGCCCTCTGCCGCCGGCCCTCACGCGCAACCCCGGCGCTGCCCCGCCAGGCCTCTCTTCCGGCCCCGCCCCTACTGGCTGCCATGACAACGAGTCAGCGCCCTGAGTTCAGCTACTGCTCCGGCGGGACCCAGGCTGGACCGCGGGCCCCGGCCTGGGGGCCACAGCTGCCACCGCCGCCACCTCGCCATCTCCCCGTCCCCGCCCCGCCCCACGTTTCCTTGCCTCTTCCGGGCCGGTGGCCGGGGTCTCCCCGCCGCCCCACCTCGCGCGGATGCCGAAGGTGAAGGCACTGCAATGCGCCCTGGCGCTGGAGATCCGCTCTGTGAGTATCGATCCTCCCACCTCCGACCCGAGAAAACAGACTCGGTCGCCTTCCTCCTTACAACTTCCTTCACCCTCCGGCTCCTGCCTGAGGAGTTCTGCCTCCGGGGCACCTCGTCCTCCACCACCTTCCCACTCCGATGGCGCAGAGGCCTGACCCACCTCAGCTCTCCTAGCTGCATCCCAACTGCTAGTTTTGATGCTTTCAAGTTATTTCCAAGCCACATGCGAGTACTTTTCGGGCCTCCAGCTTTCTTGTATGGGAGCGGTGATGTTCTCTTTAAGTTCCTCTTCCCCTCCCCAGTTCTCTTGGTGAGTTAGCCCCAGCTCCAGTCCAGGTCGTGAGTGTGTAGATTGTCGCGTTGAGGCTCCAGACACACCATTTCTGAGCAGATTCCAAGATTCCCGTTAGTGAAGGGGTTGGCAGTAATTCTACACCCCCCGCTGCTGAAATGCATCCTGGCACGATGTACCTTTTCATTTCTTGCCAGGGCTTCCTAGGAGAAACCCAGCTCCTCAGGAATCACTTCAGTCACCTGTAGCCCCCAGTCCTCCGGACTAAAAAAAGGGAACCTTACTCACCCTTATGATTCTCAGAAAGGCCCCCTCAGCGTTTCTAAGGAAATACCTTATTTCCTTGTTCTCCAAACTCCCAAAGCCACCCACTCTCCAGACTTGTTTAAGAGGGCTCTTGGCCCAGCTGCTGTGGCCCAGCTGCTGTGGAAATCCGGTTCCACCTGAAACCTCTCCAAGCTCTGAGAAAACCATCTGGCTGGGTGATTGCGGAAGACCCTTCCAAGGGGCTTTGGATTGCTTCCCCAGCATTCTTTAGAGAATCCTCTTAGTTTCCTCTTCAGATAAAAGCTCTGGTTTACCTCGTCTAGAGGAAATCTCTTCCAGAACCGCTGTGCACCCCAGTTCAGTCCTGCAGGTACAGACAGAACTATAAACAGTTTGGAACCAGAATTCTTGCTTCTGTCCCCTTCCTCTGTAACTCCTCTGGTCTCAGCCTTCTTAAGAGGGTGCTTAAGTACTGATTACTCCTTTTCGTGCTGCCCCACGGAGTCCTCTGCCTTTCCTTCCTGTGCACCTTGCAGGCAAAGCTTTCATCTCTACTTAGCCCAGCATGTAGCATCCCTCTCTTTGCTTGCTAGGCTTCCTCACTTTCAATGGAACTGCTGCAACACTAAACCCAAACCTACAGGGAAGTCACAAAACTGTTTTAGGTCTTAAAGAAGGGAAGCTTCATTAAAAAGGGTGGGGCATTGTTTGAGTTGAGGATGGAGAAGAAAGCTTCTGTAACTCTTGGTTTCTGTTGAAGTCTGCAGATATTTTAGCCAGAAACTGTATAGCTGTAACTTTACATCTTTGCCCAAATGTCATTTTAACTTTTTTGTAAAGGAAGATTATTTTAGCAAAAGAATACATGAAGCTCTACAGGCTTGTCCAAGGACACTTAAAACTCCAAGTTTAGTACTTAGTTATTGGCCTATTCTTCCTCCCTTTGTAACCAAAGTGGTTAGTAGCCTGGTAAGTGCATTGTGTGCTGGGCTGATAGTGCAGGCTACTTCCTTTTCGTTGCCAGTACAAACTGGCCAAAAAGAAGTATTCTGCTGTAACTGATCATTGTTGTGAATCAAAGAAGCACATTTTATTCCTGGCTATTACCTTAGCCTCAATATTAGTTGTACTGCAGAAAGTAAGCTACTGTAATGCAACTAAAGAAAAGTCTGCAGGTGGAAATATTTAGGTGTTTGGGTGGACATTTGAGTCACAGAATTTTATCATTTTAAGAAATCCTAGAAGTCATCGTATTTGGTGCTTCTTAAAAGTGAGCATATGGGGCTAGGGATTTAGCTCAGCAGCATAAGCTCCTGCCTGGCAAGCACTAGGTCGTAAGTTCCATCCTCGTACAAAAAAAAAGTGAGCACAGGGAGGTGTACCATTGCCAAATTATTTATGGAAGATTGCACAACCACTTCAGGGGCAGGTCTGCAACAAGTTTTCTGCTGAATTTTAAAATTCCCTTTAAATATCGCTGATACTCAGGAAAAAACCCCACCATTAGTAACTGTACGAGCTGAACATATTAATTTGACTTTAACTGAAGAGGAATCATGACCGGAGATACTTCTAATATCTTTTCAATTTTGATTTTTCCTTTCATTTTCGTGGATAAGGATCACAGCCATATAAAATTATATAGTCAAATGTTTTACTTCAATCTACATCTCTTCAAACCTATTTCTCACTAACCTCATCTATTCCAGGTAATATTTTCATTGGTTATAATATAATCAGATACATACACAGGCTGCTTTGATACACACATTACTTTTTTACTTTTCTTTTTTCACACAATAGGAAGTATGTTTTGTAAACCGTTCTATAGTTTGCTTTTTTCTTTATTAATATATCTGGTAGAAATCTTCTTCATGATATTTTAAATGAAAATTTTCAAACAGAGTAGCTGGAAGAATCGATCAGGGAATATTTGTGTCCTATGACCTATGTACATTAATTTGATTTAGCTATATCTGTATGTTTATATAAAATGTTTTTATTGAACATCTGAAACTGAATTATTGATTCTATTCCTATTTCAGCATTCATCTTGTAATGTAAAATTATTCTCCGTTGCAAAATACCATCATCATATCTTAAAATTATGATCATTTCTTAATATCTAGTCTAATTCAGATTTTCCCAGTTGTAACAGAATGGCTTACAGATAATTTTTTCAAAAAAGATCTAATCGATGGGGATTTAGCTCAGTGGCATAAGTGCCTGCCTTGCAACCGCGCAGTTGTGAGTTCAATCCCTGGTACCAAAAAAAAAAAAAGATCTAATCAAGGTTTACCTGGTGCATTTGATTATTTGAATTTTAAGTTTTTGTAGTCTATTTTAATATGAATTCTATTTTTTTATTCCCATTATTGCTCCCCAATTGGATTTTGATAAATTCATACATGCATGTTATCATAACCGAGATCAAAATTTAGAATATTTCCATCACGCCACAAAATTGTGTTGTACCCGTTTCAAGCCCTATGCAGAGGAAAATAATTTTCAGGTTTCTGTTGCGGTAGGTTAGTTTACTGGTATTTACCGTTCATATTATCTGTAATGTTTTGTATCTGGATTCTTTTGCTCATCATGTTTTTATGATTCAGACATATTGTTGTGTATTTTCCTGGTTTATTCCTTCCTTTAAATTGTGGAGTAGTAGTATATAATCTTACATGTGCCTACCACAAAATGTTTACCCATTATTGCCTCTTAAAATTTTATTGACAAATAAATATATTCACAGTACACAGTGATGTTTATAGAATGTATAATGATTAAATCAAGGTAATCCACATATACATTTATGTTGCATATTTTTCTTTTGTGGTGAGAACATTTAAGGTGGTCTATCTCAGCGATTTTCTAGCATATGGTAGTTTATTATGAACTGTAACCACTTTGTTACATCTCTAGATTGTATTCATCCTTACTGAAATGTGGTGGCTTTTGACAAACATGTCCACGTTCCCCACCTTGCTCTCCAGCTCCTGGCAATGACTCTCCTAGTCTATGCTGTTTTGAACTTGACTTTTTTTGATCTACATAGGAGATCTTGAATAATTTGTCTTTTTGTGTCTGGCTTATGTGCCTTAACATAATGTCCTCCAAGATAATGCACATTGTTGCAAATAAAAATATTTTAGTATTTTGTGTGGTTGAGTAGTGTAGCAGCCCCAAAATGTACAGCATATTACATTTAAAAAAGCAATTCATATATTGAGGGAAGCAGGTTGAATCCACATCTTGACTTTTGGGAATAATGCTGCAATGAACATGGGAACATAAAGATCTCTTCCACATACTGACTACCTTTCATTTGGCTATATACCCAGATGTAGGATTATAAGATCATAGTGGTTCTAGTACAAGGGTTTCTTCCTCTTCACCTTCACCAAACAATGCAGTAATGCCTGTGTTAATGAATGCTTTTGTTTGCAGACAATTTGGTGTGCAACAGAATCATTTGGCAAAATTTGTTTTCATTTGCAAACTCTTCATTGGGTGATAAATGCACCCTCAGTCATCTTTCCCACACACACAGGTAATCATCTTTTCCAAAATTGTAGACCAAATTAAGTTTGTCAACTGAGGTACCACTACCATCTTTTGTTTTTTTGATAATAGCCATTCTAATGTATTTGAGGTGATATTTTAATTATAGTTTTGATTTGCATTTACCTGATAATTAGAGACAGGGGTAACTTTTCCCTATACCTGTTGGCCAATTGTAAGTCTTCTGTTGAGAAATGTCTATCCAGGTCCTTTGCCCATTTGAAAATCATTTTTTTATTTGATTGTTTTCTTGCTATTGAGTTCTTTTTATTTTTATATATTTTGAATATTAACCTCTTATCAGATACATGGTTTGAAAAATTTTTCCATTTTGTAGGATATTTCCTTACTGTTGACTTCTTTATTTGTTGTGCATAAGCCTTTTAGTTTGATGCCATTCATTGTTTACTTGTTAATTAGAATTCTTTCTGCAGCATAGTTATTATACATAAAGATTCATGCACATTCATTCTTGTAAGAATCTTTTTATAGGCGGACATTAATTTGTGAAGAGACCAGGTTTAGATATAGAATATCATACATTGTGTTATTGCCTGGTTTTTTTTACTGTTGTGATGAAATTTAATTTTTTCCCAATTTTCATAAATTGGAATTTAAATGTTTTGCCTCTGCTCTATTGTAAGTGGCATCCTGTTCCACTCTTTTACATGTTTACTTTTTGCTGCAATCTTGTACTACTAGTGCTAATTTCATATATATAATACTGAGGTTATATGAGAACAAATTCATAGCGACATGAATGGTGTGGATGTGTCACACAACATTTTATGTTATTTAACAGAACTACCACATAACAGAACAACAGAACTACAAAGAAATATATTTCTGGGAGTAATGCGTGGCTTTTTCCACCCTTCGGAATTCTTCCAAAAGTGTATCAAAGAATTCCAGTTTCCCATACTTACACTTTTCGTTTTTTTTTTACTTTTAATGTTTGAAATATCTTTGATAGAAAGTATCTTTGCTGCTTTATCTCTTTACTTAGCATTTAGCACTGTCTTTCAATCATCATTATTGGGATTATTTGGGAATAATCCCAATATTTGGGATTATTTGGGAAAAAAGAAGGAAAAATTGGAGTAAGGCCCATCCTTTCCTATACAATGAAACTGGCCAATTGTTTTTCCCCTAATAGTTAAGTTTGGGGTTGTGTATGATTCGTAGTTTTTCTTTTCTATATTTACTTAACTTCATTTACCTAACTCATGTTAATGATAGCATTGGGGAAAACAGAGCTGGTTCCTTTTCAGTCACTGTTCATCTGAACTCTTGATTATCTTGGTGATCCAATATCCTAAAGTTGGAGTATATGTTTTCATTAGTTTTTTATATCTTTACTGCATATCTGTGTATGTTTATGTCACTTACCCTATTGTTTTGTTCATTTAAATTTTTTACACAATTAGTACTACACTATATCTACCTTTCTACACCCTTTTTCTGTGTCTGTTTTTGAGATTTGCCCTTGTTGATTCAAGTTCATTTCCTTAATTATTATGTAATACTGTGTATTTATATCGCAGTTACTTAATTTTTGTTCCCATATGGATTTTTAAATACCAGTAGTTTCTGCCTTTTTATTTTGTAATTTTCCAGTGAATACATTTGTGCAGATCTTCTGGTATCCATGTGTTAGCTGTTCTCTAGGATGGGTACAGTGTTCTAAGGAGCATTTACATTTATTGGGTTACCTTTGTCATGGTGATTTGGGCTGGTCCTATTGGAATTAATTATATGAGATCATTTTTTGATTTGCTTTGCCACTGAATATGGTAGCACCCCTTTATCAGTAGAAAATACCTTCTGAGCCCTCCAGTGGATGCTGAAACTGTAGCTACAATTGAGTGCCTTTTCCATATTAACTAAGCATGGATTTCTTTTTTCTTCTCCAATTTCATGGATGGAAGATTCATTCTTACCATATATTTTAGCAACCTAATCATATAGTATTTTTTCTTGTAAGTCAAGAACTTCCATGTTTTTACTTAAAGGAAGTACTGTGTGGCTTCTCTTTGGCATATTTGAATTACCAACGTCATTACTCTTGAACTTTGGGACATTGTTAAGTAAAATGGTAGTTTCCTGAACATAAGCACTGCTACACCTTAACAGTCAATCTGTTAACCAAGTGACTAGGGTGGATAATGCACACAGCATGGATTCTCTGGGCAAAGGACTGAATCATATTCCCAGCTGGAGACATGGTGATGTGGAATATAATTCAAATCTCATGAATTGTTTATTTCTAGAATTTTTCATTTAATATTTTTGGACTGGTTGTCTGAAGCTATAGGAAGTGCAACCACATATGGGAGGGCTACTATATGTAGATAAGAAACTTGTTTACAGTTATTTTTAGAGAACAGTAATGATACTTAATAAGAATCTGGCCCTGTTTTAGGTGTAAACACAAGGCTTCTTGGGAAAAGGTTTTAAAATACAATGAAATTTTCAGCAATTGCCATATAAGTTGAAGAAAGAATGTACTTGGTTTTATTTGGGACTCTACTAAGAGTTTACCTTTTGGAAAATCCCAGCACAAGGGGCAGCACTACTTGTGTTGCCCATATGTGATACCTGTCATCCCACATTTGAAACTCTCGATTTTACATAGGTTCTGTATAGATGCAAATGTGTTTTCCATCTTAGTCTTGCCCAAGCACTTACATGTAGAAATATATATTTCATTATAAATTCCTTTTTTTCCTTTTGGTTAGGAAATTGATTTATTTTTTATTTATCTGTGTAGGTAAGTTTCAAAATATATGTTGTAAAAGAGAGGTTTTGAATTTTTTTTTTTTTTTTTTTTTTTTGTACTGGGGATTGAACTTTCGACCTTGTGCTTGCTAGGCAGGCTCTTAAGCCACTGAGCTAAATCCCTGGCCCTTGAATCTTCTTTTTTTTTCTATTTTATTTTAAAGAGGATAAAACAAAATAAAACCAATCAAAACAAAGCAGTGTAAGAGATACAGGACTTCAAGACATTATGAAATCAGCAATAGTTACCATAATGCCTTTTGATGTTTTTAAAATAGCTGCAGATAACTTTGGACATAGTAAAAATCAAACAGAACAGGATAGAATAGAAACAATAAAAACAAAGCAATGAATGCAATAAAAGACTTCAAAACAAGACAATAGTAAATGAAAAATGACTACCATAATATATCTTGCTATCTTTGAAATAGCTGCTTCTGCTGTTGGATTTAACATAATAAAACAAAACAAAAGAGAATAAAACCCAACCCAACACAACAATGGAAACACTATAGAACTTCAAAACAAGACCATAGCAAATCAACAGTGGCTACAACCCTCAGGAGATCCCACCTGGATGCCACACTGTGTACCACTGTCCTCTGACTTGATGATGGCCCTAGTGCAATGTTAGTGAAACACCAGAGCTCCACAGGCATCCAATTGCATTTCACTTTGATAGCTATCATCACAGCCTTTGTTTCTCAAGATAAGCTGATCGCTTATGGGGGTAGGGGAAGATTGGTATTTCTTGTTTGCTAGCCAGTGTGCCAGAAGGGGTTGGGGTCTGGCTGTTCCCAGTTCAGCGGTGGCCAGCGCATGAGGCTGGTTCCCAGATTGTGCTTGCTTCCTGGTGTGGCCTTGTTCTCTCTCCCCTGAGTTCCCAAATGGCTGAGGTTTTGAATCTTTTAGACTAGAAACTATGTTAGCTTTCTGTCATGGTGACAAAAGAAAGTCAACTTTTTAAAAACCAAGAGATTTATTTTGTTTCACAAGGGTTTCTGTCCATGACTATATTACAGAGAAGCTAGTATCAAACTGAATAGAAAACTATTTGCATGGAGAAATCTAGAAGGCAACTTGTTTATTGATTTTAATGCTAGCGGGTAAGTGGGACCAAGTCCAACTCACTAGCACTGAGGCAGTTTTGGGTTCAGTTTAAATACAGTTTATAAGCAGGAAGTACCAGGATTATATGATTGGTTACATGGATTGAATTAAGTCGTGTATTGTCAGGAAAACTGATTCTCAATGTATTTGTTTAAAAGGAATTGTTTATCATAACATAGAAGCATCCTGGGGACAAGAGCAGGGGATTCAAGTGGAGCAAGTAGAGTTAAAAAATGTCTTTGACTGAGTTACTTCACCCCAACCAAAGTCCTGGAAGCCAGTTAGAAGCATTATATTTTCTTAAGGGAAACATAAGCTGAGAATAGTCAAATAGGCCCAGTGCATTATCAGAAGAAAAGCATCTGGACCCAGACAGTCAAGGCTGACTGAATTCAGCAGGGCGTTTATGTGACAGGCATCAGGACCATAGCCATAGGCTACTATTTGATTTAAACTTGCTATAACATGTCTATAAGTTTGTTATTCCATAACTGAGCCTTTACTAATCATATAATTGTGCTCCAACAATTGGACAACTATTACTTTTAGGCCTGTGAGGCAGAAACATCACTACAGAAGGATGAGACACAGGAAAGTTCATCACCTCATGGTAATAGAAATAGAGAGAAAGGGAAAGAGCCATAGAGGGAGGGACCAGGGATAAGTTTTAGTCCTCAAGTTCATGCTACCATGACCCCCTTGCCTTGAGCTAGGCTCCACTTCCTTTCCATTACTTTAAAGGAATGCTATCAAGCTGTGGTCTCTATCAGGCTGGATTAATCCACTGATAAAGAACCTTGATGATCCAGTCACATTCTAAAAGCTCCACCTCTGAAAACATGAGGTTTTGGGGGGGCATTTTAGAGCTAAACCATAACAAACCCATTTCTTATTGGAGGTAGATTTAGCAAAGAAACTATTGAGCCTTAGGATAGCTTATTAGATTTCCTGATTGTGTGAAAAATTACTACGGATTTGGTGGTTTGAAATAGCAAACATTTTTTCTTTTATATTTCTGGAGGCCAGAATTACAAAGTAAATGAGGCAGTGAAACTCTACCTCTGAAGGCTGTAGGGGAGAACCCTTCTGTTCCTTTTCTAGCTTTTCCTGGCTCTAGGTTTTGTTTGGATTGGCTATGTAATTTCCAAGTTTCATTTTCTGTGACTAACCAGTTCATATCTTTCTGTCCTTGAAGAGTGTAGGAAATTTTTTACTTATATATATTGGATATTAAGCCTTAGTTGTTTATATGTAATGTAACTGCCAGTAAAACTTACGTTTTCATCTTTTGGTCTCTTTTGTAGTGTTTTTCTTTGTTAAATTTCTGTTGCTGCTAAAGAATATTATATATTTTTCAAGCTTTTCTTTTAATTGATAAATCACATACTGTTGATTTTTTAAATTAATGTTTTCGTAGGCTATAACATGTATTCAGGGATTACACAAATCCTAACTGTATAATAACCAATAATTAGACTATCATCAGTACCATACCTCATTGAGCTGTTTCCTTTCTCCCCTTGCTTCAGTAGCAATGTAATCTGAACTTTTGAAATCTAGCTCATTCTGTTTGTATGTATGTATATAAGTATGTATCTGTCTTTCCAGCATAAGCTCTTTTGTGTCTAACTTTGTAAAAATTTATTCACATGATTTTGTGAGACAAGAATAATTTTAACTGTCTTATATAAATGTACCATCTTTTGTTTATCCTTTCTAATGTTGATGGACATTTTCATTGTTTCCAACTTAGTAATATTAGAAATTTTGCTCTCATGAAGACTTTCATTTGCATTGTTGCAAGTTTTGTATTTTAATTTTGTATTCAGTTGCATTGCTGACATGTCATATTAGTTCTAATAGTTACTTGGATTTTTATGTGGAAAATATTTTTTTCTCAGGTAAGATTTATTTGGTTACTCCTGTGCAATTTTTTCCCTCCCCATCCTTATTTATGTTGTTGACCAAATCTTCTGTAAAATAATAGAGATAAGGATATGCATTTTAAAATTTTTTCTGATTTCAAGTTATGCTTCTTAAGTTCCCCCAGTAGAATTACAGCAAATCTTATGAAATTGCTGATAATGGACCATTTATTTTAAACTCTAGCAATTTTATGTATACTTTATCCTAATATTAATATTGGTTATAAGGCTGCCATTTATTCACTTAGCATAGTACCCTTTTATTTCTAATTTAAAAAATATGTTGAGTTATTTTAAATGTTTTTTTAGTCTGATGAAATTATGAATAATAGTACTCCTATATTTTATTAAAAAAAGACACATTTTTTCATGTTGAACTCTTCATTCTTTTGCTAATTGTTTGTCAGGATGTATAATTACTACTCTCTTTTGCTGAATTTGGCCAGTTTTGTTGTTGTTGTTGTTGTTGTTGTTGTTTGTCTGTTTTTTTGTCTTTTTGAGACAAGGTACTATGCAGTTCAGTCTGGCCTTGGGCTCACTTTATAGGTCAGGCTGGTCTTGAACTTGCAATGATTCTCCAGCCTCAGCCTCCCAAGTGCTGGGATTATAGGAGTGCGTCACCATGGCTTACTAACTGGTCATTTTTTTATTTAGGAGTTTTTGTTTGTGTTCATAGGCATGATTTTAGTTTTTTTCAGTTGTATACTGTTTTATTTACTTATTGTTAAAACATTTATTTTGAAATGTTTCAGATATAAAAACATGACAAAATTATGAGCAGTACAGTGGATGCTTATACACCTGCCTACCAGCTTAAGAAATAAAACATTATAGATAAAAAGAAGCCCCCTGTATATCTCTTCCTAAAAAACTCAGCTTTCTCTTCCTTTTGGCAAATCACTATTTTGTGTTTTATATTTATCTGAATTATCCTGATTATTTTTATTTTCTTTGTGTCCTTATACTTATCCAACAGTTACAAATGTTATTTACTTGAAAATAATGTATAATCTCATTTGTTATATTTTATCATATCAAGCTTGTCTACTTTGAAATACTTTGTCACATTAAAGTTTTGTTTACATGTTTACAGTTTTGTTTACATGATCTACCATTTTTAATGGAAACATTAGAATCTTTGCTATGAGTATGTATTTTCACTTTATCTTTGCTATGAGTATGTATTTTCACTTTATCCATAGTGTATTTAAGTACACTGTGATGTACGGAGTTGTAGATTTATTTGTTTATTCTTTTTTTTTTTTGTACTGGTGTGTATTTTCCATCTGAGAATTCATAGGTTTCTTTAGCTGTGGAAAATCCGTGGTTATAATATCTTTGAATATTGTTTCTGCTGGTCTCTCTTACCTTTTCTCCTGACCGTGCCATTACATATATGTTGGAAATTTTATATGTTTTCCATGTTTCTTAAATTCTTGCATGTGCATATATGTATTACTTTTGTTTTTATCTTAATCTCGGAGACTTCTTCACTATTAAATTCTTATTTACTTATTAATTTTAAAGTTTTATTTTTTTTATATTTTTCAAGATCCTCATTTAGTCTCTTAACCTTGCTAGCAATTCCTTTTTCTTTTTCTTTCTTTCTTTTTTTTTTTTTTTTTACCAGAAATTGAACTCTGGACCTTGCCCCTTGCCAGCTAAGTGCTTCTCTTTTCATTTTTATTTCTTGTGATTTCATATTTTGTCATCTTTGTGGTGTTTTAAGTTCATGTTTTAATGCTATTAATAGAATTTTAAAAATTATTTAAGTGTTGTTGCTAGTGTGTAGAAATAAAATTGATTTTGTCCATTTATTTTATGTCCTGTGACTTCATTAGCCTTTATAATTTTAGGTAACATATTTGTAGTAGGGAACAGTGATGCTGTCTGAATATCCTGTTTTAGTTTTGCTTTTTCAATCCATGTGCTTTTTCTTCATTTCAGTATATCTTTGTCTTGTCATTTTGCACAAACTAGAATTTGAGAGTACATTGTGACACAGAAATATTGAAAGTGGACATCCTTAACTCTTTGCTAATATTAGTGGTGAGGCTTTCAATCTTCCAATCTTGTGTGTTTGATACTATAGGCTTTCTTAGAATTATACTTTATCAGTTAAGGACATTTCCTTCAGTTCTTGGTTTTCTGGGAGCTTTTATCATGAATAAGGCTTACATTTGTTAAGTGGCTTCTTGCAGGAAAAATAATTGAAGGGAATTTCTAAGATTCAATGCTGTCAAGCAACATTGTGTGTGTTTAAATAAAAAATTATAGTTAAAGACACATTGCCAGTACTTCTTTTAAAAATATTCCCTATTCCACCTCACTTCAGTTACATCCCAGTGTTCTTGCCACTTTCTGAAGTAGATCTGGGTTGATAAATGCTGCTGCCAAGTGCCTCCCAGTGGAAAGGCCAGCTTGTGTCCCTATAGGCCTCAGGCATAGGAACTACCATCATGTGACTTCTGGTTATTCCCCACAGTCAAATTGACCATGAAAGGTAAATAGTTTGAATTGATTCAGGTCATTCAGGCTACAATAGTGCAACTAACGATAGTTACTAAAACAGACTTTGAGAACTGGCTCAGAAAGTGTCAGGATTGATGGGAGGTTTGTGTTTGAAATCAGGGTTGTATTTTGAGGAAGATTAATGCCATATGGCCTTTACTGTACATTTTTTTAAAATCAATTTTATTTGTACACTATAATTTTTGATTGTGATGTGTGCACCTTTTAAAAGTGACCTAATTACATCCCATTATAATGATATGTCCTTAATTTTCATGTTGTTGGAAGTATATTCTAGTTTGTCTTAGCATTTTTTCTTTAATCCATGATTGATTTCAGACTTTGTTTAATTTCCAAATAGTTAAGTGTATTTTTCCATTTCCTTTTCTATTACTAATTTTTAGTTTAATTCAATTGTGGTTAGATAGTATAATTTACATGATTTTATTCCTTTTGCATTTATTGAGATTCATTTCATGGCCCACAATATCATCCTACCTTAGTGAATGTTTTCAGAAACATTTGGAAATAGTGCATGTATCCTTCTGCTGTTAAATTTTAAATATCAGGTAAAATTACTAAATGTTGTTTACATGTCTTTTTTTTTTTGAGACTGGGTCTTGCTATGCAGTTCCAGCTGATGTTGGGCTCAGTTTGTAGCCGAGGCTGTTCTCAAACTTTCAAATGATTCTCCTGCCTCAGCCTCCCAAGTGCTGGTATTATAGGAGTGTGCCACCACGCCCGGCTGTTTACATCTTTTATCTTAGTTACTTTTTCCACATTTCTGGGACAAAATACTCCACACCCAAAATTAAGGAAGGGAATGTTTATTTAGCTCAGTTTGTGGAGGTTTCAGTCCATAAGCAGTTGGCTCAGAGGCAGAGTGGCATGGTACAGGGGCAGCACTTCAAAGCAGCAGAAGACAGCAAAGCAACAAGAGCAAAAATGGAGAAGAGCGAGCCTCCTGTCCTCCCTTATATTGTAATCAGGCTACGTCCCTTGGGTGGGTGTAGCACTCACACCATCTCTGTGCTCTCCTCTTGCAAAGGCTCAGGATTTTTTCAAAGTAAAGATTTTGGCTCTCTGCTAAGTCTCTTAGTTAAACTTGTAAACTTCTCAAGTTGACACGGTGTATCAACCATAACAACATCTTTAATGATTATTGGGCTGCTTTTCAAAGCAGTTACTGACAGAGGAATATTGAAATTTAGTTATGCATTTTGGGTTTTTTTTTTACTTCATTTACCTTGAGACTGGAAAATTAAGCACTTACACATTTAATTTTGTTATGTCTTAGTCAAATTTTTAATCAGAAATGTTGTATTTTATTATTGGCAATCTTTTTCTTTCTAAAATCTATATTATATTAAGACATCCAAGCCAGCTTTCTTAGGAGTGTGATTGCACACTGTGTTTTCCATCATTTTATATTTATTCATATTCCTGTCTTTTTAAATTGAGATATATAATTCATATGGCATAAATACCCCTTTAAAAAGTATACAATTTTGGTAAGTTTTAGTATATTCTCAAAGTTATACAACAGTTGCACTAATTCCACGTTTTCATCACTTTGTAAAAAAATCCTATACCCATTAACAGTCATTCTCATTTTTTTCCCTTATGCCAGCCCCTGGATACTAATAATTGCATATTTATGTGTAAAGATTGGACAATCTGGGCTGTGGATATAGCTCAGTGGCACAAGCACCTGCCTGGCAAGTGTGAGGTTGTGAGTTTGATTTCTGGTATCAAGAAAAAGAAAGAAAGATAGGACAATCTGAGCATTTCTATAAATATATAGTACATAGCCTTTTGTGTCTGACTTGCACTTAGCATAATGTTTTAAAAATTTACCCCCATTGTAACGTGTATCAATACTTGATTTTGTAGATATGCACACAGTTTTCATTTTGCTTCTCCATTGCATTGACTAGGGTTCTCTAGAGAAATAGAATCCACAGGATATGTATGTATGATGAGGAGATTGTTAGGGTGCAGGGTCAGAATGGGAGAGTCCATAATGGCTGTCTGTACTCTGGAGGAGCAGAGGGTCCAGCAGCTGCACAGCCCAAGAAGATGGAAGCCACAGAACAAGAGGGATCAAGAATAAAGCATCACTTCAGGGTCAAAGGCTGGAAGCTGAGCATGGCTGATACGACTCTGCATTGGAAGGCAAAGAAAATGTTAATGGATGCCGGTGGTGATGACAGCCAAAGGTGCATCTACTTAACCCTACTGGAGCTCTTTGAAAATGTACAAGCTTTCTTCTTTTTCCCATTTTTTCATTCTATTCAAGCAATAAAACCTATTTGTCAGTGCCACCCAGAACTGGGTTGGTCTTCCCTTGTTTCAGTTTGCTGGCATACATGACAGTCATCATCACAGACATACCCAGAATTGTGCTTTATTAACTGGGTAGGCATTTCAGTCAGGTTGACCTATCATGATTAATAGTCATGATCCATCCCTTGTCATCTTGACAATTTAATCTCCAAATGCAGCAGCAAGTTCATAATTAAACTTAGTGTGATACAACTATTTTGCACCCAAACAGAAAAGTACTAAGTCTCCCCAGAATGATAATATTTGGGGATGTTGTAAGGAGTCTCTTACACTGAAAACATACTCTTCCTTACCACCTTTGTGGAGCAGTAGTTCAGTTTCCCCTTGGTAGTTTAGATCAGTCCTCTCACCAATAGTTTAGGTCCATTTTTTTAGCTTGTTGTCTCAGGTATGAGGAGCCCACAATGGCCAGAGGGAAATCCTAGCTTCTAGTTCAGTGGAATTATTCTGCACCCGAGAAGCAAAAGTGTTGCTAGTGTGTCACTAGAGGCTCTGGTGAATGGTATCTTTCCCATGGCTGATTCCTTGATTCCTGGATCTGTGAATGCTCACTACGAGAGAAGAGTACAATACATTTGATGCTGATTCAGGGCATACACAGCCTTCTGGAGAACCCTGTGCTAGCCTGCACAGTGTTGCCACTTGCTGCTGCTGTAATCCCATCTTCAAAAGGTTATTCTACCATTCTGTCAATTCCTGTTGCTTCTGGATGATGGGGGACATGGTGAGGCAAGTGAAGTCTATGACTACATTTCTTTGGCCATGAGTGTGTTCCTTGGTCAGAAGCAATGTGTGAGATACCATGAGAATGAAGGATGCATTCTGTAAGTCCATGGATGATAGTTTTGGCAGAAACATTATGTACAGGAAAGAGAAATTTATACTAGGAGTGCCTGTTCCAGTAAAGACTAAGTACTGCCTTTACCATGATGGAAATGATCCAACATAATCAACCTACCAGCAGGTCACAGGTTTATGTCAAGGAATGCTACCATATCAGGGACTCTTTTGATCTCTCCTGCTGGCAGATTGGGCATTAGCAGTGGCTATAGCCAGGTCAGTCTTGGTGAGGAGAAGTCCATATTGGTGAGCTCATGTGTAACCTCCGTGACTGCATCCCTGCCACCATATGACCACTTTGTTTACGATCCCAGTGGGCAGTGACAGGATGGCTGAGGGGTGAGGTTGACTGCTGCCCACAGAACTAGCTCCCTATTCACTTGATTGCTAAAGTTCTCTTCTCATGAGGTTATCTTTTTGGTAAGCTTTTATGTGGAACATAAACATCTTTACATCATCCGTGTGAAGAGATATAGTTACATACCTCTTTCTCGAATGTCTTTATTACCAATTTTCTAATTACGTTCCTTCCAAGTCCCTGATCAGCCAGCCAGACCTTAGCTACAGCTTATGAATGGTATATGCTCATATATGTTGTCACTTTTTCTTCCAAGAAAAATGTATAAACAGCCACACTGCCCCAAGTTCTATCCACTGTGAACATTTCTCATTGCCACTGCCCTAAAGGGGTATCCCAGGAAGAGGGGTATAGTGCTGCAACTATTCACTTTTCAATTGTGCAGCATATTATGTAGAGCCTTCTGTAGATCAGGCCTTAGTCTTCTTTTCCTTTAAATTCGTACTTGCCCTGAGGCCATAGATGTGTGTCGGGAGACAGAAGGCGGTGTAGCAGGAGTAAGCCATGGGCATGTGGCTGGTTCTTGATAATACTTGTATCTTTGTCACCTTTTTTGGGCCTGATCACATGTATAGCACTCCCATTTGATGATGGACTGGTGCATCCATGACTTGGTAAGTCAGATAGTACCTAGTTCATCCTGGGAAGCTCAGGTTTCATGGTAACCTAGTATCCTAAGGTCCAGTGTTCACTTTTCACTAAAACTCAGTAGGAGGCTAGGAACTATTTTCAAAGGGAGGATAGTTGAAGGGAGATGGTGGGACTTGCTGTAAAACTTTTAGGGGCTTTGCTGTGATTTACCTGCCAGCAACTCCAAACAACCTTTTTCTCTGCTGCTGATGCCTCAGATACCATTGGATCTGCTGGATCATATGGCCTAAGGGGTAGAGCTGCCTGAATAGCAGTCTGGACCTGTTGCACAGCTTTCTCATGTTCTGCAACGTACTCAAAACTATCTTTCCAAGTCACTTGGTAAATGCGCCAGAGTAACACACCAAAAGAAGGAATGTGTTGCCACCAGAATCCAAACAGGCCCACTGGGTTTTGTGTCTTATTTTTTTTGGTTATTGGAGGAGCCAGATACAACAACTCATCTTTCACCTTAGAAGGAGTGTCTCTGCATGTCCCATACTGGTGGATTGCTAGAAATTTTACTGGTGTAGAGGGCTCTTGAATTTTAGTTGTATTTATTTCCCATCCTCTGACTCACAAATTCATTATCAACAAGGCCAGAGTGGTTAATACCTCATGTGTACTTGGCCCGATCTGCATAATGTCATGTATGTAACGGACCAGTGGGGCACCTCATGGAGGAGAAAGGTGGTCAAGATTCCTGTGAAATAAACTGTGACATACGGCTGAAGGTAGGACGGAGGACAGTGAAGGGACATTGCTGACCTTGGCAGCTGAAAGCAAATTGCTTCTGGTGAGTTATGGAGAAAAAGGCATTTGCCAAATCATTAACTATATTGCAGCTCTCAGGAGATATGTTCATCTGCTCACGCAAGGAAACCACATCTGTTACAGCTGCAACAATGGGAGTCACCACTTGATTAAATTTATTTTAATCCACCTTCATTCTCTTGAGATCCATGTATCTTCTACATAGGCCAAATAGAGTTAAAAGGAGATGTGGTAGAAACTGCATCTTTCATGTCTTTGATGATGGCACTAATCTTGGCAGTTTCTTCAGGGTTACACCCACCTTGCCTTTTGTGGTTTAATGTTGTCATTTGATTTTGCTCCTGCAACTCTGGGATCCAGTTATACCCATGACGTTTAAGTTCCCCGATCAGGTGACTGCGGTTCCCACCATAAGCTCTGACATACAGAGAAGAGCAGTGACAACTCTTCACTGATATTGGTGCTGACAAACTTCTTTTTTAAAGTAGTCATGAAGGATACGTTTTCTGGACCTTCCCTGTGTGGAGAAATAGGTTTTACCTGACAAATCCATTCCAATATTTCCATTTCCCTGAGCCTTTGAGTACCTTTATCAACAGTAAACCAAGGAATAGTAGGTATATCCAGCTCACTTGCAGTGGGCCATCACATTTCAGCCAACTAACTAAAAAACTTTTTTAAACTCCACAATCTGTGACAGTAAATCTAGAATCTGTGCTTTAAGGGGCTCATATAAAAAAATTGGGGTTTTTGTTCTTCCTCATATAATTTCACACCCTTAAAATAAATTCCAGTATTTGTTCCCCAGACTTTTGCTTATAAAACTGTAAAACTTGTAAGTTCTTTGGGACCCAAGAATCATGCTCTGAGTAACTTCTTCATGAACCTTTTGAGATCTTAGCTTGGTTATAGGTCTAGGAGCAAAAGTAGGTGATAAGACTCAGTGCTGAGGAATGTTGGTATTGTCTTGCTTGGTAACTTCATCAAGGAAAGTCTTTACTCTTTCCTCAGGTAGAGGTGGAGAGGCCAGTGCCACCACGGGGCGGGGGTGGAGGTAGAAGAGGGTTTCTCTGCCACTATGGCGATGCCTTTTCTTGTGGTAAAATAATCTAATAGAATTTAGGAGTTCAGTATCCTCAACCTCATCAGGTTGATCCCAAACATTTTCATCCCAGTTTATAGGATCTTATACTTTCCAATCAGCACCCTATTTAATACAAATTCCCTCTAAGTCTGAATGTTAAACTTGCACTGTAATTCAGTGACTCACATTGTGAGAGCTGGTGTTTGGCTTTTGGCAATTTAAGCTGTATGGATAAAGAAGGAAAGATCTTGCTTCTGGACATATTTAGAAGCCTTTAGATTGTGTGTGTCCAGGGCTGGGAATTTGAATCTTTGAGCTCCTTATTTTCCTTTTATTACTTTTGTCCAGCTATGCTAAGAGCTACCAGTCCATGTCATTATGTTTCTCACTCTTTCAAAAATGTTAAGAGATATTGATAATAGAGACACTAAATTCCTCACATTTCATAAGTAGTGAATTAGGATAATCAGGTGGGTCTACATTGTTTATCATTTTAAACAGTTCATACGATGGGCTGTTTGTACTCTCTAAATCATCAGAAGGGGAAATCATGGCATCATTAGGTCTCAAATTTAAGAGCCAACTTTAGGAACTCAACTAAACTAGTTGATTAGAGAAATTCATCCTTACTATTGTTTTTCACTACAAAAATCAATATTGGCTTGTTTTTGTTTTTTGAGACAGGATCTCACTATGTAGTTTAGGCTGGCTTGATCTCACTATGTAGCCCAGTCTGTCCTCGAACTTGCTGCGATCCTCCTGCCTCAGCCTCCCAAGTGCTAGGATTACAGGTGTGTGCCACCACTCTGGGTTCAACATCAACTTTAGTTAGGGTTCTGTAGAGGAACAGAGTTGAAAGAAAACATAGATAAAATTGTGCAAGGGTACTTATTAGTTAGAGTCATAGGATCAGAATGGGAGAGTCCGTAATAGTCATCTGTGCACTGGAGAGCCAGAGAATCCAGTAAGTGCTCAGTCCAAGAAACAGGAAACTGCAGAACCAGAGATCAAGGGTACAGTACCAGTCTAGAAGACTGAAGATCTAGAAGGTCCCTGGAGAATTCGCTGGTCTGAGTGCACCAAAAGGCAAAGAAAGTGGATACCAGTGTCCAAGGGTGATGTCTACCTGCTCAAGAAGACTGAAGCTGTTTGAAAATGCAAATTCCATATTTTATTCCATACAGGCTAGAAGCCTATTGGTTGATCCCACCCACAACTAGACTGGGTCTTTCTCTTCTCAGTTTGCTGGGGTTTTTGGCATAATGGTCACAAAAACACCCAGAATTGTGTTTTACTAATCTGATATTAATCCAGTCAAGTCTACCTATCATGATTAAGGTTCCTATCCATTCCTTCGTTGATGAACATTTGGCTGTAACCAGCTTTTGCCTATTATGAGTAATGCTGCTTTGTATACATTTTTCTGAGGAAATGTGTTTTCAGTGTCCTGGGGTATCTACTTAGGTGTGGGATTGCTGGATTTTATGATCAGACTGTTTTTCTCTAGTGGCGGCAACATTTTCTGTTTTTTATGAGCAACATATGACAATTCCAATTTCTTATTTCTGTTCAGCTTTTTGATTATAGCTATGCAAATAAGTGAGAAGAAATCATGCTTTTGACTTGCACTTTCCTAATGACAAATGGTGTTGAATGTATTTTGATTTACCTTCTGATCATTTGTTTATCTTCTTTGGAGAGATACTTGTCTGATTTTTCTTTGTTTTGAGGCTCTGTTATTGAATATATATTTATAATTTTTATGTAATCTTGACATGTGTTATATATGTTTATAGTTGTTATATAATTACAAACTGTCCTTTTTGTTTTTAGTAATGTTTTAATGTTTATTTTTTCTGATATTAGTATAGTTTTTAGAACTCTGTTTGGGTTATAGCTCACATAAAATATTTTTTCCATCCTTTTACTACTAACCCATTTGTGTCTTTACAGTGTGTCTCTTATAGACCACACACAGCTGGATGATAATTTTCTTTTCTTTTCCTTTTGTGTTGCTAGGGGTTGAGCCCAAGAGTCTCACACATATTAGATGAGTGCTCTGTCACTAAGATATATCCCGGCTCTTTTGTATTTTATTTTGAGACAGGGTGTCTCTAAGTTGTAAAACTGACTTCCAACTTGCCAGTCTACTACAGTACTTCAGTTTCCTGAGTAGCGGGGCTTATAAGCATGTACCGCCATGCCAGGCTTAAATGATAGTTTTTTGGAGAAGGTATACAGATTATTAATGTGCAGATGCAGAAAAATGTCTCAGGAATGTGATTACCCACTAGCAAATTCAGAAGCTTATCTCCCCTTTTTCTGTACGGGTTGGGGAAAATGGAAAATTTAAGAGAAACAGTAAATGACTTTCAGGAGTTTTAGGGGAACTGAACGTGCCTCTGGCCTGGGAGTATTCTCTTTGGCTCACAGAACCCATGGTTTGCAAGTGAGCGTCTTTGAATTGGACGACAGGGCAATAATGTGTCACGAAGTCTGTCCAGGTATGGTGACAGAACTTTAATCTTTCTTATGATTTGAGTTTAGTTAATAAAAACTCAGAGGAGGGAGTAATGGTAATTGTTTCTCCTTTGGTGGATTTGGAACTCGGGAAGATAAAAGACATTTGAGGAATGTTCTCTATACTGAGAGGGTTAGAAATGAGAGGAAGTCGGTGGGACCTTGAGTCTGAGGTAAGTTCCAATGCCTTTTAATTTCGTTTGGATCAAATTGCTCAATGTGTCAAAAATATACCTCTGTGTTGTTCTTCTTTAGTTTCTCTTGTGTCTTTTTAAATCCTTTACCAACATGTTTTTTAAATACATCCGTGTTGTTTTGCTTATTGATGGTTTGTTCCTTATTGCTGAAAAGCATTCTCTTGTATTGAAATTATTACAAATCATTGCAATATGTATAACATTTTGAGTCTAGTTTCTTTCTCTTTGTACATATAAAGAGTCAAAAGAAGTAGAGTTAAAATCTGAAGAGTAGAGAGAAAACTAGAAATTCCAAAATGGAATGGAGGCAATCTGTGGTCAAGTTTTGGTAGCAGAAAAAATGGGCAATTTTGGTACCCCTAGGGTGGTCTGTGGGGACATTTAAGGGGGGCATGTGATAAACTGGAGTGAGAGTACTGTATGGTTTATGTAAACAAGAGTTGTAAGTTAAGAGCCTTCAGGGACCTGGGTAGTACGTCCACGTTTCTCTGAGAAAGACTGGTCTTGGTTCCATACCTAGGTAATTAGTGATGTCTAAGTTCTTATTGTTATTAAATATAATTATATTTTGCTTTCTTGAGGTTTGCCTTGTGGTTCTTGAACGAAATCTGTAGTTCTGTTGGTTCTGTGTTCATTTTGAGGCTGGGTTCCCCTCCCCCCCCGGAGGGTGATGTAAAGCTATGAGTCCTTGTTAAACAAAATGTTCAAATCTTTTAGTTTCTCAATGAACATAGTTTTCTCTGTGAGTGCATCTGGTGCTTCCTTTAGGAAAAGTCTCCAGAGCCTGCCATTTTCTAATCCATAAGTGTTTCTGCATTCAGATAAAAAGCTGGATGATGGCTTTTTCTCCATTCTATCTCTATGTTTTGATTGGAATATTTACTCAATTTATCGCTGATATAATCACACATAAGGAGTCTATCATTTTGCTCTTTGTTTTCTATATGTCTTAAGTCTGTTTTGTTCAGTATTCCTCCATTACAGATTTCCTTTTATGGCAACTATTTTCTATTGTACCATTTTAATGTGTTTCATTTATTGCAGTTTTGAAGGGTTTTTTAGTGGTTGTCCTGAAGTTCAAAATTAATATTTAACTTTTAATAATTACTATCAATTAGTATCAATTTAATTTTAGTAGTGCAGAAAATCTTTGTTTCTATTTTATTCTTGTCCCCTTTCTGTAGTATTATTCTCATACAAATACATCTGTGTACATAACATCCCATCATCATGGTTTTATAACTGTTGCCTTTTGTAATTTTTTAATGTAAGATAGAAGTAAAACAGTGTTTTTATATTTAACCTAATATAATCATTTACTGGTGCTATTTATTGATTTATTTACTGACTATATTTATCTGGTAATTTATTTAACATTACAGAGCATCATTTAAATTTATTTTTTAAATTTTATTTTAAAGAGGGTAAAATTAAAAACAACAAAACAGAACACAAGAAAGCAATGTAAGAGACATAAATTTCAAAGCAAGACAATCAGAGATCTTCACTATCTATCATATTATCTCTTGTTTTCTTCCAAATAGTTGTCCATATCTTCACATACAGAGATTTCATATGGAACAACATAGTATAGAACTGATCTGAACAAGATGAAGAAGGTGTTTTAGGTCTTCAAGACCACACAATAGGGAAGCCAACAATGGCTGTCATAGTGTCTCTCTCTCATTCTCTTCAAAGTAGCTATCCATACCTTCATGTATGTTGAACGTAAATAAAACAAAACATGCTAAAATCACTCTGAACAAAGAATGATAGTATTGCTGGATTTCACTTCATGACACTACGAAATCAGCACTGGATACCTTAGTGTCTCTTTTTCTTCAAAGTAGTTGTTCATGTCATCATGTATTGTATAATTGGTTCTCATAAAATGTTTAAAGGTTCTGAACATCCATGAGTCTCTACATGTATTTCCATCCTTTCTGTATTAGAGGGAAAAGCAAAACATAGCAAGACAAAACAAAATAAATTCCTATAAAAACATGAAACAAAAAAGTCATATAAAACCACAGTACAAGGTGACTACAATGGTTACTGTGTTCTCTTGTTATCTTCAATAGAACTGTCCATATCATCAGGCATAGTATAATTGAATATAGCAGTACATAACAATATTAATAAAAACAAAATATTGTAGACAGTGTAAAACTTCAAAAACAGGTAACAATCAAACCAGAGTGGGTATCCTAGTGAATCTTGTCATCTTCAGTATAGTTGCCTATACTCTCAGACTTGATACTGTTAATCATAATAGATTTGAATACAGTCTGTCAATATAAAACAACAATCTGACAAACCAGATTCAATTAAGATCAGTCATGATAAAACAGTGTAAGTTATACAGGGCTTCAGATTAAGTTAATAGGAAATTAAGGATGATTACCATACTATATCCTGCTATTTTGGGGATAGCTGTCTGTGCCCTCAAATCTAGTACAAGGAGACAAAGTGGAACAGAATATAATCCATCTAAACAGAGCGGTGTGAGTAATGTGGGTTTTAGATCCTGATACACTATTAACAATATCCTCTGCCTTCTTTGTTTAGACTATTCTTCCCCTTTCACTCCCACAGGATGCTGTGCGTTTTGGGTCCCACCAAACCCCTCAGTTTTTAGATTGGGAGGGCAACCTGCTGTTTACCTAAGTGGTTCCAAACCTTCTCACTCCTAGACTTGATCTCAAGTTGTATTCTTTTACCTACAAAAGCCTCAAAGTTTTCCTTTGTTATAGCTGAGTAATTCTCTAATGCACATAAGTATCCTGTCTTTCCAACCTATCTGCAGGTGCTGATCGAGTTGTCCTTACTTCTTTCTGGTTCCCTGTCACATAGAGCATTGTTTTCTCATATTTGATTTTTGATCCATAAACCCTTTTTCAGGTTAATTATATTTCCTATACAAAGCATCTCGGTGGACCCTACCTCCTGATCTACTCTGTCTATGTTTTTTCTTCTTTTTTTTTTAGTGTATCAAGGCCATCTATGTTAGAGATTATAGCCAACCTTCTCTGCCTCATTTCTGCCATGCTATTTTTCTGCCAATGGGTTTTTACTTTTCTCCTTCATTCCACTGTCTGCCCCATTCATTGAGGCCTCTTTGCCATTGTTCCTGAAATCCTGGTATTTTTTTTCTCTCTCTAGAATGTCCTTCAGTATTCTCTGTAGGGTTGGATTGGTGGTCACAAATTCCCCCAGTTGCTGTTGGTCATGGAAGCATCTTGTTTCTCCATTAGTTTCTAGAGACAGTTTTGCAGGGTACATCAATCTGGGCTGGAGGTTATTTTCTTTCAGGGCTTGGAATCCTTCACTCCAAGCTCTTCTTGATTTGATGGTCTGTGTTGAGAAGTCTACTGTGGCTTCACCCGCAGGAAATCTCCCAGAGACCAGCATCTTGGCCTGACTCTTTGGGACCAGGAACCTCCCAGACTTGCAGAGTGGCCTGTGCTGTTTGGATTGGAAACTTTGCAGAGACCGGCATCTCAGCCTGACTGTTTGGGACTGGTAGGCCCACCCTTTATCCGCAGGGAACTTCCCAGAGACCGGCATCTTGGCCAGGTCTGTTTGGGGCCCATAGCCCCGCCCTTCACCTGCAGGAAATCTCCCAGAGACCAGCATCTTGGCCTGACTCTTTGGGACCAGGAACCTCCCGGACACACAGAGTGGCCTGCGCTGTTTGGATTGGAAACTTTGCGGAGACCAGCATCCCAGCCTGACTGTTTGGGACTGGTAGGCCCGCCGTTCATCCGCAGTGAACTTCCTGGAGACTGGCATCTTGGCCAGGTCTGTCTGGGGCCCGTAGCCCCGCCCTTCTCCCAAAGGAAATCTCCCAGAGACCAGCATCTCTGCCTGACTCTTTAGGACCTGGAACCTCCCGGACCCGCAGAGTGGCCTGCTCTGTTTGGATTGGGAACTTTGCGGAGACTGGCATCTCGGCCAGGTCTGTTTGGGACAGGGAAATTTGCAGAAACCAGCATTTTGGCCTGACTGTTTGCGACCTGTAGGCCCACCCTTCACCCGCAGGGAACCTCCTGGAGACCTGCCTGGGACAAAGTACGGTGGCCTGGCCCGCCTGAGATTCCCCAGGCTCCAGGTTGACCACGCCCAGCATCTGCCTTACAAGTTAGGGAGCCAGGAGCCCACAGAGGGGAGTTAGGACCCTGTGAGGAAGCCAAGAGCTTGTGGGGGACCACTGCCCCTCCAGGAACTGAAGGTGCAAGAGGTAATTTGCCACACATGCAGAGAAAGCATTGGAACACGGCTCAAAGCAAAGAAATATAGAAAAATGACAAAAGGAAAGACCAAAAGGCAGGCTCAAAGCCCTAGCCCTCCCCAAGAAAGCTTAGAAGCCGTGTACATAGAAGAAAAAACAAGCCATACACCTGAAATGTCTGAAATGATATCAAATGAAATAAATATGCAACTAGGGAAAGCTATGGAGAAATTCAAGTCAGAAATACTTGCCCAGGTAAAAGAAGAATTGATAAAAACAGTGAAAGAAATAGTGAACGCATCTAGTGAAAACACAGCTAAAAAATTGGAGGAACAAAGCAAACAGATAGAAGCCCTAAATGAGCACTATATGAAACAAACAGAATACATAAAACAGATTCAAAGAGATATACAGGAAATCAAAAATGATATTGAAAGCTGCCAAAACTGCCTCAATGAAAGTGAAGATAGAATTTCAGACCTCAAAGATAAGATTGCAGCCAGTGAGCAGGAAAGACAAGATCTTTTAAAAATAACAAAGAATCAGGAAATAACAATTCAACACCTGCAAGATGATGCAAAGAAAAATAACATAAGATTAATAGGGATAAATGAAAAAGAAGGGGAC
>PVJX010014262.1:0-45326 GCA_004027295.1 Dolichotis patagonum
TTTAAGTTCAACACATATGAAGGTATGGACAGCTGTTTTGAGGAGAATGAGAGATACTATGACAGCCATTCTTGGCTTCCCTAATGTCTGGTCTTGAAGACCTGAAATGCCCTCCTCATCCTGCTCAGATCAATTCCATACTAGGTTGTTTCATGTGAATTCCCTGTATGTGACAATATGGACAACTATTTGGAAGAAAACAAGAGTCAATATGATAGAGTGTGAATATCTCCGATTGTCTAGTTTTGAAATTTTTGTCTCTTACATTGCTTTCTTGTGATCTGCTTTGTTCTGCTTTGTTGTGTTTAATTTTACCCTTTTGATATAATTGCATGTATATTCGAGTGTGTAAGATTGATGACCATATTGCTGTTTTAGTCAGATCGTGGAGCAGAACTGTTAACAGTCTCACTGTTTGAATGTCTACTTTACATGTTTTAACTTTGTAATTTGAACAACTATTTCCAAGAAGTCAGTACGTAATTTGTCAAGTAATAATTTCTTAGGATTTTTTGTTTTTGTTCTTTTCCTTTTTTCCTTGGAATTCTGTATTGTTGCTACCCTTTATTCTGTTTTGTTTTGTTTTGTTTTTTCTCTTTAAATAAAATTTTAAAAAAAGAAAATGCATTTGCCAAAGCAACATCTGTACTTACGTGTTTGTTGCAGTACTATTCACAATAGCCAAGAAGAAAAGAAAAAAACATGTGTCTATTAAATGAGTAAAGAAAATGTAGTGTATATACACCGTGAAACATTGTTCAGTGATGAAAGATGAAATCTTATTTGAAGTGTCATGGATGAAATGGGAATCACTATGTTAAGTAAAATAAACCAAAGATAGAGAGACATGTATACTGCAAAATCTCACTTATGTATAGCATCTGAAATATCAGTCTCATAGGTGTTGAGAATAGAAAATGGTTATTGGATAGTGGTGAGACTAGAGGAGACAGAGGGATGGAAAAGGTCAATCAATAGGTACTAAATTACAGTTAGATGATAGATATCAGTATCCTATTACACAGTAAGTGACAATAAATAATTAAAATGTGCTATGTATTTCAAGAAACCTAGCTGAAAAGATTTTGAATGGTTTTACCAAAAAAGAAATGATAAATTTTTGAGGCAATAGACTAACCCTGATTTGAACATTACACGATGTATACATGTATTGAAACATCACATGGACTGAGCACGGTGAAGCTGGCCTCTAATCCCAACACTCTGGGAGGCTGAGGCAAGAGAATCACAAATTCCTAGCAACTTTGCAAATTAGTGAGACGCAGTCTCAAAACAAGAAGAGTCATAGATGAAGTTTAGCACAAAAGACCTGGATTCAATCTCCACTACCATAAAAACAATCACATGGTACCCTATAAATATGTGCAATTTTATGTGAAATGAAAAATCACATCTGTATTGAATATTTAGACATCACCCTGTCATTATTCCTAACCAATACAGCCTAGTAACTATTTGCATGACATTTACATTGTTTTAGGAATTTTAAGTAATCTAGAAATGATTTGTGCCCATCCTTTCAGCTTGGCTGGTCCAAACTGAGGAAAGAGGAATTGTCTTTGGGTGCACACAAAATATCTAATATAGTTATGGTTATATAAATAATAAATCTTCCTTTATTTTTTGCTATTATAACCTTAAATAAATACAGGACAAGTGGTCTTTAGGCTACTGGTTATACATGCCTGGAAGTACACAGGACAGTATGCCCATATACAAATACTACAGCATTTTATATAAGAGACCTTAGCATCAGCATATTTTGCTATCTGTGAAGGGTCCTGAAATCAACCTCCCTTTGATACTGAGAATACCAATATCCCCAGGAAATAATTGTACTATCAGACATATTCAAGGATTAGATGGCATGAAGGAGGACTAGGTAAACACTTTTTAATATAATTCCCAGAATTAGTTCTGATGCCTATTTATTCCACCATAGATCTAAATTTAGCTTAGATACTTCATACAAGTAAGTGCCTTCTAACCAGAGACTGTTTTTTTCAAACTTACAGATTTCCTACCACACTAACTGGTACTGGTACTTAATTCAGAGCTAAACTAATAACAAAGAAGGTTAGATAATGTTTTCAGGGTACTTACTTATATTAGCAAATCAAAAGCAGCAAATGTCAGTGTGGGTTTTAGCATAAACCATTTATTAGGTAATTGTTTTATGTGCCTATCGTTGCTTTAGGCACTTTCATGTACATTATCTTTTTCATGTACATTATCTTTAATCACTTATTTCTAATCTTTGCGACAAATCTGTAAAGCAGATGTTAATAGTGCATGGAGAGAACATGTTCTCATAGCATGATATCCAGCACAGACAGGTGCTCAATAAATATTTCTTGACCTAATATCCCACCTAAACTTAAAGCTACCCTTCATGAATAAAATGAATAAAATCAGTCATATGCAGAAATAGACCCTTCATGTGCAGCATTAGATAGGGTATCATTTTAGCTTTTGCAGCAGAAAAACCTAAAACAATGGTGGCTTAAGCAAGACAGTTTCTTTCTCTTGCAGATAAAAGTAAGGGCTGCATTGGTGGCTTTACTCTTCAAAGTTGTCAGGGATTCAGAATACTTCTCACTGAATTATCATCTGCTTACTGACTGTCATATTTATGATCATATTGACTCACCACTTATCTTTACTCCAGACAATAAGAGAGATGAAATGGAATAGGGTGGGTATGTCCTTTCCCTTTAAGGACACAACTCACCCATCAATGACCCATAGCACTTCCACTTACTTTCTGCTGGCAAAAATTTACTTTTCCTTCTATGTGTGTCACATGACCATACCTAGCTATGAGGGAGGCTGAAAAATGTCTTTATTCTGGGCATCCCTATGTGCACTAAGTCCCGGGTATTATATTATTGTAAGAGAGAAGGAGAATAGACATAGGAAATCAACCAGGAGTCTTTGTCACAGGTATTCATTTAACAATTTTAGTTGACATTTCCCCCCAGCACTGAGAATAGAAGCCGGAACCTTGCAAACGTTAGGCAACTGTTCTACTGCTACTGTGATATACAACAGCTGCCAATCAAACAATTTTAAATGATGATGTTTCCAGTGAGAGTAGAAGAATATCATCTGACTTCTAGATAAGAGCCTAAGAGACTCCCTAAAATTGTCACAGGAAGACATCAATTTCTAAGGTAATTAAACTAAAATTATGTCAGTCTGTCATAAGGTTATCTCATGGTGACTAAAATAGTCCATTGAAAGAGCAGCCAAATGCTACGAATTAATGAGTACACCCAAATCTGTTTGGGGACTTGCCTTTCCCTGATAAACTGATATACCTCTCTGGTCTACTGGGAACAGCAACTAGATTACAGATAAGCAAATAATGGTAACATATCAAAGGAAGATGAGTGGGTCATTAGAGAAAAATAAGGGTTTTAAAAGGCAAAATCAGATTGGTGGCTATCAGTGCTGGGATATAGAACACAGATTCCAATTAGTGTGCTGGTTACTGCAGAGTGCAGTGGCATAGCCTTTCCAAATGACTCCTGTTTGACTCTACACTCACCACACAATCTTCTGATTTTACCTCCCAAGTAGCTTGACTCTGGATTGGGATAGGCTCTGCATAGAGCGACAAACACTGTAATAACTACAAAGGTATCTTCACAACTGTGTCACAACCAGTGATTTTTCTGATTTAAATATCCTGTCAGATGTTAATGATAGTCACTAACAGTGTTAAGAATGTATGTGTGTACTGAAATGTATTTGGGGTGGGTGCCACAGTTTGTTTGAAAATGGCTTTTCTTCTGTAAAACTCATGTGGAAATTTGGTATCCAATGTAACAATGTTAAGAGGTGGAGGGGCCTTTAAAAAAAGAGACCAGGCATAATGGCTCATGCCTGCAATCCAAGGTACTAGGGAGGCTGAGGCAGGAAGATCACAAGCTCAAGCCAGTCTGTGAAATTTAGCAACTAGGTGATAACCTATCTCAAAAAAAAAAAAAAAAAAGGAATGGGGATGTAGCTCACTGTAAAGCTAACGGCCTGAGTCTAATCCTCAATACCACCAAAAAAATCATTAATAGGAATTAATGCCTTTTTCATGGGATTAGTTTTGTTTCATGAGAATCAGTTACTGTAGACTCCTTATATGTTGTCTCTTCCACATGCACTAGTGTTAGGCACAAAGTTAGACAGCAGGACTGAAACTCATGGCTGGGGCTACTTAAAAAGAAAAGATATGATTTTTTTTTTCTTTTTCTCTTCACTTTCTTAATCATTAGCTATAAATAAAATACATATAAGCTTGTGGTTTCAAACATTAGCCCAAGAGATTATAGCATCCTCTGAGTGTGCTGTTAAAGTCCAGGCACTAAACAAAGTCCAGACCATGGGCAAGGGTTTGAAAAAATCCTGACAGTCTCAAAACTAAATGGAAAACATCCACCTAGGGGTGAATGGAGACCTACTAGGTCTACACAGCCCATCTCCTTGTAAAAGAACAATGACCAGGAAGAAGGGAAAGATATTCCTTGAAAGACCCAGTCAATCATATAAATGCAAAATGAGACCTCATTAATACAACTTCCATCTTGGCATGTGCCCACTTTCATGCTTGAAGCGCTCTCTCTCTCTCTTTCTCCCTCCCTCCCTCCCTCCCTCCTCATGCACACACACATGCACATACAGACACAAAAATCTATCATTTTTAAAATAAACTCTACCTATACTCCATATGACAGCCTACTGGTGTTATCTGAAATCTTTTGTCAAAGATACACAGAATTGAAATGTCACTGGGTCCTCCCAGTATTAGAACCTGGCTTCCTGGTAACACTAGTTTGCCCTTCCACTTTCCACCATGAGTTGAAGCAACATGAGCCCCCCCCCCATCCGAAGACATGTAGATGCCATCATTATGCTTTGGGACTTACCAATCTCCAGAACCATGAGCTAAATATACTTCTTTCTCTTATAAATTACCCAGTCTCAAGTATTAATTATAGCAACAGGAAACAGACTAAGACAAGGAGCAATGAGATATCCAATCTATCATCTCAATGGTCCAGTGAGGCAGATTAACATGTGAGGTTACTGAGGTCCATACTGAGGTTGTGAAGATCAAAGAGGTCAAATCACGTATAAAAATCATCATGTGAATAAGTACAAGAACCTGAAATAAGTGGATCCTTCATCACCTACAAGGATTGTACTGAGATTGTGATTAGGGTGCAATTTGTAACATTAAGAGTCACTGTGGCTAGGTAAGTGTGGTCTCCCTAAGAGACACATCTTCAGGCAAGAAATAGGAACAAAGGAGGCAAACTTTACATCACCAGCCAGCATTCAGCAAGTATTCTGTTTTCTGAATTTTTGCTCTGTGCTAGGCTCTTGTGCTCAGGATATAACAGTAAACAAGAACTGGGAGTAGTGGCACACATCTGCAATTCCAGCACTCTGGGAGACTGAGAAGATGGATCAAAAGTTTGAGCCCAGCCTGGCAGTTTAGTGATTTAGCAAGATCCCATCTCAGCCTATATGTCCATCAATACATGAACAGAGAAAGAAAATGTGGTGTTTACACACATTTAAGTACTACTTAGCCATAAAGAAAGAAAAACTTGAGTCATTTGTAGGAAAATGGATGCACCTGGAGACCATAATGTTAAGTGAATTAAATCAGACACACAAGCTTGAATATAGCATGGTTTCTCTTATATGAGAAACCCAAATTGTAAATAAGGAGCAAAATAAAAGATAGATAATAGGAAGTAGGGAGACAGACCTTTCTCAAATAGGAAGGGAATCAAGAGATGGAGGAGAAAAGGTAGGGAAAAGGAAAGACAAAAAGAATTAAGATGTGTTATGTGCATGTACCAACTCCATATGAGGAATGTAAAGATTATGTATTGCAACAAGTACTAATAAAAAATAAAATGGGCTGGGAGTGTAGCTCAGTGTGAAGGCCCTGGATTCAATTCCCAGTACCTCAAAAAATAATACATAAAATAAAACAAGAAACAGGACCCCAAGTTCTCTCCAGGAGTAGCAGCAGATACAAGAAGGTTGATAAGAATTTAGGTAGAGACAAAGCCTGAATTCCCCTCCAGGGCTTTCTGAAGACTAGTCTAGGACCCAGTGCCAAACTGTCTAGCAATCTGTATTCCAATACCCCTTTCAGATGATCCCGACAGGTTTGGGAGCCACTGCTATAGCTAAATGGGATGACAGTGCTGCACACTGGCTCCTTTTTGTTTTTCCCAAGCTCTTAGTTGGAAAGTTCTACTTCATCTCGGCTGTGCTAGAGGCATACTTGGGCCAGAATATTAAAAACATGGGTGATCACCACACCCCTTGATCACTGAGGTAACTAGAAAAAGTCCCTCAAGGCAAGGAAAATCTGTGGAACATGAACCTCCTGTGAGGTCCAGGAGCACCTCTTCAAGAGGCTACTCTTCCTTCAAGGCCAATCTGAAAGATCCTGAGTTTTATTTGATCAAAAACAGTAATAATTCCTTTCCAGTAAGCCTTGAGCCCAGGTTCTCTGACTGAGTCCTCCTATGTTTTCCTCATTATTTCTATATTCTGTTCTATTTACACCCTTCTGACTCAAGATTGTGAAATGTTCTAGAGATAGTGGCAGTGTGCAGCATATAGGCATGGAGCCTCTTTGACTTGACAGCTTGAGAGGGCCCAAGGAAACTGCAAAGTGGCTTTCTCTTACCCCAAATGTTGCTTCCTGCTCAGACCCCTACCGCTCCCAGAGAAAGAATGCTCCTATTTGGAGTACTTACTATGAGGGAGAAGAGTCCAGGGAAAGCTCCACAAGAGCTCCAGGAGGGACACCTAGGAAAGAAGCTTGGGAGTCCTGAGTCCAAAGGTCAGGAACTGCTGATGCCTGGGGAACAGAGTGAATATGTGTTCTGGTTTACTGGAGATAGTCTCAGTCTATGACTGCTGTACTTAGGTAATTATTAACATCTTCCTGTTGTCAAAGGTGTCTTAGTCATATAACAAATGATACAGCCACCCTAATTAGAAAGGTAATGGAACCTTCTATTCCTATTGTTTTCACTGCAGAAATTGCTTGGAAAAAGAAACAACTTTCAGATTCAAAGTCAGTTAAGATCATTTACGGGAGGGAGTAGCATTAGTAATTTTTAAACAAGCATAAATTGTATTGTGTACATTCAAAGAAAAATATTGCCAGGTTTGGTGGTGCACCATTGTAATCCCGGCACTCTGAGAAGCTGAATCAGGAAGATCACAAATTCAAACTTAATATAGCTCAGTATAAAGGCCCTGGGTTCAATCCCCAGTACCTTAAACAAAAAGTGTAATAAACTCTGAACACCATGTGATGGAATTTAGTGCTGGCAACACCTATTCACAAGTGTGAATGAATGTTTCTGACCCTGTCTATCTCTCAGATAGTTCTGTGGCAAACCCTAGACACATCAGTAGTTTCATGACTGCACTGACATCTTGTGGTCATTTCCAGGTTTTTCCCTGGGTAGTTTCTGTACCATATAATTTTTGATCCTGTACTTCATACCCCATCAAAGCAACTTTTATCTGAATCCTACATTAGCCAGACATTTCATTACACCCTAATTCATAACAAGTCATTGATAGCTAGTAGTAATATGTTAATTTTTTTCTTAAGAGGTATTGAACTTAGACACACGGATGATTATAATATGGAAAGAGCTCACAGTAAAGATAAATAGCATTAAGAACTGAAAAATGTTGGTATGAGTTCAGGTTTCTAAGAGAGTTTCTTTTACATGAATATGCCTTTCCTGAAATAACGCCAAGCAGACCAAACTGAGTAACAGTGAAGTATCAAATTAACAGTAGTGTGGATGTAATCAAATGTCAACCAGAGAAATTCTTTTTAAACCCAAAATTAAGACACGTGGTAAACTCTTACTGGTAGTGTCTGGCCAACAAAGAAAGGGAAGGGAGGATGGAGGGGTCAGATGCAGAAAAAATTAGGCAAAGTAGAGAGCCATACTTTAAACTGCAGCTTTCCTGTTTCCATGTTTCAGAGAGGCATAAAAAGGAAATATTTGCATATCCAACTATCTCTCCACAATCCACCCCACTTTAATTTACATAGCCACTTCACAGTGTTTCCCACAGAAGACATTTTATTCGTAGCATACCATAAAGGGGGCACTAAGAACCCTGGTATTCACAGAAGAAACACTTTAATCATCTTCCCTATTAAAAAAAGTTGTGGTATTTTTATATAATGGAATACTACTCAGCCATAAAGAATCATAAACTCAAGGTTTTTGTAGGTAAATGGATGCAACAAGAAACCAGATTTATAAGTGAAATAAATCAGACTTGCATGTGTAAACACCATATTGTCTCGCTGTTACAAGAAACTGAAAGAGTAAATAAGATCCAAAAGTTACAAGATATAGTAAAAGGGAAAGACAATGCTCAAAGGGAAACTATGTTGTTTGATCAACCTTGCATGCCTGTATCTGGAAGCCTGAGCAATTACTTTGAGGATAAAAATATAACCACCATTTTTAAATTTCTATCATCTTGTTTTGAAATCCTGTATCACTATTTTTTTATCATTTTGCTTTTATTATTTTTTGTTTGCTTCTTGATTTTTGTTTCTCTTTAAAATAAAATAATCACCTTTCCTCTTCCCTGTTTCAAAGACGGTAGGCAAGAGGCATGTCAAAGTCCTTGACTGTACATCACTAAAATCTCCAAAAGATAAAAATATAACAGCACCCACTGACCAGGTGTGGTGGTATACTCCTGTAATCCCAGCACTCTGGAGGCTGAGGTAGGAGGATCACTGTAAGTTCAAGGCCAGCCTGGGCTACAAAGTGAGTTTAGGACCAGCCTGAACTACACAGACTCTGTCTCAAAAAAAAAAAAATAAAAACAAAAAAAACAAGCTGTTAATTCTCACGCTATTAGGAAAGTATCACCAATGTATGACACAAGAAAATATTAGTAGGTATAATGAATGAGGTTATCTAGGTGTCTGGGATGTCTCAGAAAATATAAGCTGCCTCTCATTTGCCTCCTTCTAGTAAAAAAATTACTGAATCTGTAAATATAAAACTAAATATATTTAATAAATGTCTGTAAAAGTGAGCCTGACAGTAGGGGTTTGCAGTGGCTTTTTTTCTTTTTTTTGAGCCAGGCTCTTGCTTTGTAGTTCAGGCTGGCCTCAAACTTTTGGGAATCCTTCTGACTCAGCCTCTCAAGTGCTGGGATTATAGGCATATGCCACCATGCCCAGCTAGCAGTGGCTTTTTATACTATACTCCCAAGCCCCTGCCCCCTGCCTCCTTGTTTTCTTTTATAGTCAGAGATCAACAGCTATAAAATTTAGGGTCTTCAAAAACCAGGGCTGGGGAGGTAGTTCAGTGGCACAGTGCCTGCCTGGCAAGTATGAGTATGAGATCATGAGTTTAATTCCCAGTACAAAAAAAGCATACCAGATACCAGGTTGGATAAGGCTGTGCTTTATTACATGCATAATTACAAATCTGTGCTAAGTGAAAATGTATAAAGCAATGGTGACCTGGATTTAAGCCACACAGAGAAAGGGCTGGACAATCCCATTAACCCTTCAGGCAATGTCCATCCCATTGCCTTTAACATGATTGCTTCCATTTCTTACAATTTGCATAGCACTTACTTGTCAAAGTACTTTTCATTCATTGTCTCAGTTTACCCTCACAACAACCCTGTGAGGTAGGTAGGGCAATTAACACTATCCCCATTTTACAGATGGGAACACTGAGGCACAGAGCGGTTAAGATCTCAAGGCTAGTAGAAGCATAGGAAATAGAAACCAGGTCTCCTAACTCCCTGTCCACATCTTCCTTTTTACATTGTCGCTATGCATGACCAGGGAGCACAAAAAAGTGAGCAGTGAGCCATAGCTTTGGTTCAGACAGTGCCTATGAACAGGCGAGGATAAAGCTAAGAAGGCATGGCTAAAGAATTGGCAACACTTAGATAAACAATTGTTCTGCACAGCTCAGCACCAAGCTTCCTGTGGAAACTCAGGCTTTATCAGCTTTGGTTGAAGCCAGTTTCTGGATATGTAGCTACTGCTCATTCACATTAACTTCCTTTAGCTGGCTGAACTTGAAACAACTCTAAGGAATTCAAATGTCCAGAAAGGTTTTCTTGGGCTACTACAATTGAAGCCAGCCCTACAAATGAGCTTTTTACAGAGATATTCACATAATTGCCCATAGGCTAGAATCTGGCCCCTCTGATTCTTCTGGCCTCAATGGCTCAACCAAAGGCTGGTATATTTCCAATAGCCAGAAATGAATGGGCAGAGGTAAGAACAAGAGGCTGGCCTTGGTCGAATGAAGAAGATTCATCATCATGACATCATTGTCACTTTTCAGTGGTATGACCAAGATGCTGTCAGGCCCAATTCCTTTCTGGCCCGTACCTGGTTAGCAGCATAGCTTCAAAAGACAGTTTAAGAGAACAAAATATTAAACATTTTTTCTTGAATGGAATAAATTCATAACCATTACACAGTCCCAAAGGACCAAATATACAATAAAAAAGTGTGTATATATATATATATATATATATATATATATATATATATATATATATATATAAATACTAAAAAGGCAGGACACTGGGAAGGAAGGTAAAAGGGGGACAAAGTGAAATGGGGAAGGGCAAAGGAGCACTCTGGAAGGATCACGGAACATATATTCTGAGGTACCCTCAATATGATATGATAGTGAGGCTGAATATTCCCACCCTCATGAATGTCATTAGAGGCCCTGCCTTCTTCTTCATTTTGCAACATGGCATTTCCCTTGCCAAATCCTAGGCTGCCTCTAAATTTCAACGGATTGGGATTAATGGATGATAATAAGGTTTAGCAATGGATATTTCCTAGATCTACCTTATGATGCTTAAAGCCCTTGACATTCCTGATACTATCTCTGGCTTTAACCCATATGGTAAAGCAAAATGTTAACATGCCATTTGCTTGAGAGGAGTTTTATCCTCTGTCCTCAGCAGCATCCTCTCCCTCTTTTCCAAGGTACATATTCGAAACACTATTGTTTGTGAAAGAGGAGCAAATCTGAATGCAGAATGTGTGGAGGGAAAGGAAGATAAAGAGATTAAAGTAAGGAGAGAGGCAGAGATTGTGTTTAATAAACCTTCGCATTTTTATATCATATCCTGCAAAAGTCAAACTTTAGGCAAGTTATATTTATTCAATGAATGCACACTGAGGCTGAACACCCATTTATAGGTGGAAATTTAGGTAGGAATTTAGGAATTTAAGAGGTAGGAATTTATGACTGCAAGACTGGGCTGTGTGGCCTGAGAAGTCCCATCCAAGAAATGCAAACTCAGCATATTATTTTCTTTCTTTCTTTCTTTCTTTCTTTCTTTCTTTCTTTCTTGGGTAATCTGGCAAAATCAGATTATACAGAATACACCATGAAAAACTACTTTTATTCCCTACATCTTTTTAAAACTTTGCCAGGATCCAGATATGCCACTGAGGTGTGTGGCCAGCAAATGCTGGGGGAGTAACTTAAATTTACTAACACCAACTCTTCCTAGAGCTTTTCTTTTTGGAGCAAACTGGAACTGAAGGAGAACAAAATTTAATAATAGCCCAGGTCCAATGTGCTGACTGAGCTTCAAATTTACACAGCTCTTGAGCTCTGACCTGATCATCTCTTACCTTTTTTCTTTTCAACATATCATAAGGACTTTCTAGGGAGTTTAAAAATATAAAGGTCAAGAAAGCTTACCATTTAGATAGCACATTCCTTTCTGTGCAAATAGCTCTGAAACAGCCTTCTCCATAAAAGCAGACTGCCTTTGAGCTAAACATTGCTTTGAGCCTCTGGTTTGCTTCCACATGGGGGATTACTTGACTTGTTCTCACCTCAAGGCACATGATCAAGTAGTTTCTATACATCTCAGTGTCAAGATACATGGCAAGGGGTATGGGATGCCTTTCCTTGGGCCATTTTATACTATTTCTATATTTTCTTAATTGGGCCTTTCTACTGCCATCGCTTTCAATTCCCTCCCCAAAGGAAATTCCACAAATGTTTAAAAATTAAAACTTTAAGACACTAATATTCAGCCCGCATATTTGGAGGATCTATTTTACAAAAAGGTACACTGCTTTTCTTACAAAGGGTTTAGATTCAGCCTTTGGCACCAAAACAACTAAATTGTTTTTGCTGTTTAGTCAGCAAATTAATCATTTGCTATGCCAGCTGGCAAATTCAAAGTACTGTCAATTTCAAGTAATCTACCAAGAAGATAATCTATTTTGGGGGCATTACCTCTACTCTACAGCTGGGCTGAGCCAGGACTCTGGAGCTGGAGGAAGAAGTGAGTGTTGCAATTCATTTTCAGCCAAACATCAGAATAGAAATGATTACTAACATAGCCATTATTTTGTATTTCAGTCCTTTGCTTCTTTCCTCAACTTTTCTCTCATCATACATTCACTGTGTCAGCTTTCTTACATTCTTTACATTGATGATCTGAAGGTACAAAATATAGCAATCAGATTTAAAACCAACTCACTTCGTGGCTGGATGCTGACCAAATATTCTTCCTTGGAAAATCCAAATTCTGTCAAAGTACCTATTGGCCTTCTTTTGTAAACCCTTCCCTTGTGTCAGGTAATTTTCTAGTCTAGTACCAAAATTGACTAGTTTCTATTCATTCATTTTAAAATCACAAGTTATCTCTAGTCTTTTGCCACTGAAGTATGTGGCCAGTTGAGGCTTCAGACAGACATCCCAATTTTGGCTTTGCTTTTTGGTTAAGTATGTTTAACTGCTGAAACGTCAATGGCAGGAAGCATATCTGCCTTCAAGACAAGAAACTTGTCTTTCTTCCTCAAGACAAGAAACTGTGAGCATCAAGGTGCTGAGCTAGCAGTCTTGTAGAGTACTCCAGGATAATAAGCCAAACTTTGAAGTCAAACCATAGTATTGAACACATAGTACACACCATACACTATAGCTACTTCTAGCATACAAGCAACAAGAATTCCTGAGAAGCTGAGGTTAATGAATGAGATTTATGAGAAATGAGGTATCAAAGGGATATTGTCATTCTCTGGGGAGCCAATTGGTGCTTAGTATCTAGAAAGTATACCTTGGCACAGTGTTATCTGATTTTTTAAATTAATTCTCTGAAGTAGCACCTTAGCACTGGCTCATCTGTCTGAAATAAAGAAAACAGCCTAGAAAAAAACACAAAGGCAAACTAGACACCCTTCATGTCACTGCTGGACTATGAAATTTCGCCAAACCTTCTCTTGCCATAAAATATCAGTAATAGTAACATTTCTGGTTTTGCAAACTTTAGTGGAAAGATGGTTAATAAGATAGATACTGAACCAGAAATATACAAATAAGAACTCTGATCTCTACTTAATATACACATTGGCCAGTCAGGCAGAGTCTCATCTCAGGAAAGAATCAGTAGCATGGAAGGGACAAAAGGCATAATGTTACTGAGCCATAACTATGATACCATGTACCCTGGAGCATTTTCTTCTTTTTTATTAAAATGCTAGGATATACTTAAAAGGAGGAACTCTGGTGACTGCCTCTATAGTTAAAAGATAAAAAAAATTTATTTAAAAAAAAACTTGGTTCCTCTGCTCTGGGAAATAAAAGAATTTTGGATTTTGTAAAGATGAAAAGTCCTAGATTTGGGAAGCAACAGCTTTTAAATGAGGTATACTGTGGTGTTTGGGGAGTATGAGATAATGTGCCAAATAACTGCTGATTCTGAAGTGCTAGGAACAGATTTTTAAAATAAGCAGAGTTGAATTCTCATCCTTGACAGTGGAATTTCTTTGCCATGGGCATCTGGGGCAGTAATGCAGGCAGAGTAATAGCAACTGAGCCGCATGGCAAATAAAGGGGTTATGTGACCCCTCTAGTCCATGTGCTATAAGATTGCTAAGCCCTGCTTTACAATTTACCTAGCCCTAGTATTTACTTTTTGTTACTTAAATTATTAACCAGGCATACTACTTAATCTGAGGATTCAGTAATGAAGGAAAAAGAGAAACAGAATGGATGAGTAATTGCACATAAGTAAATACAGAAAATGAAACAGTGATTGGAATGATGGTGATGGCTCTTTAATTCCACCAGGTGTCCCTATTGTGTAATTTTTTTAAACTGTAGTTAAGTGTGGTAGAAAATTGAGACAGGCACCTTTTCAAATGGATACAAGCACCTTTGGTGCCACCAGGCCTTGTCCATATCCCAGGGTCTTGGGTGGCTCTGCACTCAAGTCACAGTTGCCTATTCTGTTCCAACATCTTGAATATATCTTAAAGTATCTCAAGCCTAATTCATGCTCACAGTGACAATATGGGCCTGTTATAGGTACTTGATGCTGGGAGGAACTTGAATGCTGTTATTTTAGTACTGGTAGTGTTTACGAAGGAATGCATGAGGATGCTGATGCAGCTCTGAATCTTCCCTGGTTTACCAGTATGCAGTCTAGACTTGGTTCCCTTTACTGTTCTTAAATATTCCAGAAGCCTAAAGCACCATCATTCGTGGAGGTGGCATGTGAGTAAGAGGGTTAATTAGGACCTCACAGAAATGTGAAATTCCTGGTCATTGACTTTGCTTAGAACTTTACTTATCATTCATTTCAAGGAAGCTGAAAGGAATCATCCCTTGCTACTAATAAATTCATGGTAAAGTCCTTGTCTACTAGCTAACAAAAATCACCTGCACCATTTGCAGACAACAAGAAACCTCTATAAGCTATCTTTGTGCACTTCAAAAGAGTACCAGGAACAAGCAAGCTATAAAAGTCAATCTCTCTAAACTCATTTAGAGGAGATTAACCAAAGCAGCATTGTTTTATAATCAGAAATTAAAATTAACATACACATAAACACATAAAAAACCAATAATGCTAAATATTGTAACAGGAACAAGGATAATATTTGAACTGAATCTTCACAGTCTAAAAAATACCATCACTATTTTCCTTCTGGCTTTCTTTTCTATGGCTTGAAAAGCAAAGCCCCTTAGTTTATACTTCATCTTCCACCAATGACAGATCTCCCAAAAGTGAATTTTTTTCATGAGTTTCCTGCAGGTTACAGGTAGGACAGTTGGAATTTCTCTTGCATAGTTTTCAGTAATTGCATATTGGCTAACAATAATTTGTTAAATTAAAAAATCATTTAAAAATATAAACCATAGCAATCTTCTTTATACTCTTTCATGAGATCTTCCTAATGCAATATATCAGAAGCCTAACTGTATTTTCTCCTAAAGAGAAGATTAATATCCAGATTATGTAGTGCAACTGGTTAACTTGTAGGAAAGAGACAACATACTAATATGACTTCACCATCCAATGGGAAATGTGTTTTGGGTACCCAATTAATAAAATATATCCATGGTCTGCAATGTCCTTCCTGTTTTATATCTAGAAGAATCCCAATTCTAGTTGAAGAGAATGGAATCTGGATCTTGGTTCGCCATCTGTGCTATATGCTTTAACACATCCTTTTTGGTAATAATTCCAAGCAATCGCCTGAAAGACATAATATGACAAAACAATGAATCTACAGTTTAAAAAACTTTCTGCATTATCACACTTATCTTCCTCTGTCTTTTTCAATGGTGTTTTTAAACACTATGGTATCTGCACTTCCAGAATGATGAGAAAACTGGAGTAGGATGCACGTTCCAGACAAATGAGACGATGAATGGGTCCCTATTATATAAACACATAAGCACTTCTACTCCTAGGTCTCAGCTTCTACAATTTCCTCTAGTTTAAATATATCTATATAAATCTTACTTACCTAACTGCAGTCCAGTTCAAATGCTCTCTCTTCTAGAATCTGCCTTGACCCTACAAGCCAGCAATCACTCTGCCCTCCTCCCAGCAACAGCATGTTATATGTAGCCTTCCTCTGTAGCACTTGTCCTCTTTGCTAACATCCTATAGCCACTTGTATGTTCCTACCTTACCTATAATACTACATGCTCTTTGAGGACAGAGAAAGGTCTTACTCATTTTTATATCTCCTTAGAGTTCAGCTGGCTAGCTTCTTGAGTAGGGAATTCAGTAAATGCTGAACGAGTCAGTTAGAGAAAGTCTCCTTTAAAAAAAAAAGAAAGTCTCCTTATTGATTTAAATCCTGTAAGACATCTGTTATACTACTTCAAAGTTTTAAAGGAGGGGAAAATTTTTGCATAGTTGCTAGCTAACACATAGCATGTTCGTAAAAACTCCACCCCTCTCCCGAATCTCTCTTCTTTTCCAATAAAAATAGCAGGGCTTCTTTTACTGGATAAGAACTATTCCAGAAGGACAGAGTCTTTGGCTTAGAAGTCAGGAGACTAATTTTTTAAAGCCTAGCTCCACTATATTTTTTAAGTAAGAGAAGATAATTTATTTGAAAGTAAAGAAAAAGGAGAAAGAGAGAGAGAGAGAGAGAGAGAGAGAGAGAGAGAACGAACGAACAGATAGCTACTTTGGATGAGCAGAGAGCATTCAGAAGCCAGATACTCTTGCTCTGTTATTATTTAACTGGGAATGCTCATGTAAATCATTAGACCTCACTGAAACTTTTTCTTATCCTCCAGGAACAACAAAAAATGGATTGTAAAGGTAAACAGAATAGTCCCCTCTTATCCTTAGTTTTCATTATCCATGGTCAACCATAGTCCAAAAACATAATACAGTACAATGAGCTACTGAAAGAGATGAGGTATGTGTGTGTGTGTGAGAGAGAAAACATTCATATAACTTTTATTATACATATTGTTGTAACTATTCTATTTTATATTTACTGTTGCTAATCTCTTACTGTGCCTGATTTATGCAATTTATCATACATATGTATGCATAGAAAAAAATCATGGTTTTCATGTAGCCCATGATGGTCTTAGAAGTTATCTCCCAATGCTAATGGGAGACAGATGCACTATACATACTGATAACATTATAATTTCAATGATGCCTGTGCATAACAACACAGCTGCTTCTTTTGTATAGAAGGAACTGTTAATGTACAACTAACAGTTGATGCTTCTCACATGGTGGTCTTTTTTTTTTTAAACATGGCTTTTCATCTCAGAGCTTCAAAAAAAGCCTAAAAGCTCTACTAATGTTCACTTAAATTGGGTTCTTCTTTCTGTTTCCACATTTTCTTATCTCCAACAGTCCACTTTGCCTTCCCCCAGGGGTCCTCACCCATTGTGGGTAACCAGGCATTGCCGTAGTCCCAGCTTGCGGAAGATATCCACTACAATCTCCATGGGTGTAAGGTCAGTCACAGTGAAAGGGCTGAGATCAAGGATGTTCCGAAGCTTCAGAGTGGGTGCAGTGTATGGTGGCACTGGAGGAGAATGCTCAGTGAAGTAAATTATGGATGTGCTTACAACTCCATCTTGTTTCTTTCGAGCATTTTCTATTTGAACAGAAGGGAAAGAGTTGAAAATAGATATGCTAGCTCTACCTTTATGGCCCTTAACTAGGTTCCCTCAACCTTCTCTTTCCCCCCTACTTCATGCATATTCATTTCATTATCCCCTTTCTGAGTCCTTACCAATTGAAATAATGAGATCTCTTCGAAGAACAAAACCTACAAGTCTTTGTGACTCCCGGGAAACTACCACTGGGAAGCCACTGTAAGTGGTTTCACTGATTATGGTCTCGACATCTTCCACGGTCATGCTGTCCTGAGTAAGGACAGTCAACAAAGGATCATTTCTCCGGGGTTTCATCACATCCATTGCCAGAGTCTTATGTGCAAACTCTTCTTTGGCTTCAAGAAAGGGGTATCCATTGAGACGGATATGGGCATCATAGATGCCTTCCCGCCCCAGAGCATCTGCCACCCACTTGCTTGTCATAGCTGCAGCCATCAGAGGAACAATATATTCCAAGCCACCAGTCAGTTCAAACATTATTACAACAAGAGAAACAGTCATTCGAGTCACTCCACCTGTGAAAAAATAGACACAGCCCAATGAAGGTACATGAAGCAAAGAATTCATCGCAATTATGGGTCTGTCACGGGCCCCATCCAGTAAAAGCTTATTTAGCAAACTTTACACTAGAACAGGGTCTCAGCTGTAACTGTGCAGACCCCAAAGATTGTGTTAAAATAAGGTTACAGTTGAGATTTAATTTTAAAAATATCTACACAAGTATAAGATGCCTTTTAACTTGTTTTAATTTGTTTGTTGCTTCTTTTCCCCAATTAAGAAATGCATGCCTACTGTAGAAAATTCGGAAAAGAGGAGTCATTATTCATAAGCTCACTACCTGTAAGACAGTTGAGTAAAACTTTTGAATGACAATTTCCAGTTTTTTCTATGCAAAAACACATTTTTCTGTAGGGAAGCTCATATTAAGTTTAATTCCCCACCACGTGTTTGCCCCACTTTATGTTTGGAACACTTCACATATTATTAAAAATTTATTTAATATCATATTTAAAGACATTAAAAGTTAACATCATTTTTAATGGCTGCAAAATATAGTGCTATATGAATGCAATAATTCATTTAATCAGTTCCTTACTGTACAAACTTAGGCTGATTCTAATTTTTTATTCTTGTGTTGTTATCTTTGTCTAAGTTTCTAATTATCTCCCCACTGTGAGAAAGTAGAAGTAGCTTTCATAATGACTTAAATACAACAGATTCAACAGGAAATGGCTGATCATTTTTAAAATTGTGCAGTCAGTTGTGCTTGACATCACTCGCCTTTTGTGTGGAGAGGAGCATTTTGAAATCAATGCAGATACTACTCACCTAAGCAGGCCGCAGCCCCAACCATTGCATAAAGTCCAGGAGTGATACAGTCAGCTCCCTGACTACACCAGCTATTGAAGATGGCCCAATCACGGTGGTGATAGGCCAGCTGTTCCATCCCTACTCCTAAAAGTCGACCTGCTATAGCACCAACAGCCATGCTAGGTATAAAGAGGCCAGAAGGGATCTGCAAAGAGAAAGCACAGATCATTAGTGAGAAATAATGCAACTGCTTGGTGAATAGTAAGGGCTGGAAGACTGACCCTTTGCAAAGCAAACAGGCCAATTGACAGTTTAACTATGCGCTATGCTAGCAAGTGGCTTTAAAGATTTGTGTAACACTACAGGGAATAGAGGCTCTCTGGGACATGCAGGCAAGGACAACTGCAAAGAAGCTTACCCTGATTCAGGGTCCATCAAGCAAGAGCCTGAACTCTCCAGACCAACACAGAACTGGAGGCAGAAATTAGGCCTTTCCCAAAGAAACAGATGGAGTTTCTTAAATATGCAGACATTTCTCCCAATTTTGAACTCTATCAACAGCAACTACCTTTTATTGACTAGCATGTTCTATGCTGGATGCTCCACATACAAGATTTTACAGATACTTTATAACTGCCCCAGGAAATACGCATTATTATTGCCAAATGACGAAGAACCTAAGGTTTAGAGACATTAAGTCCCTGACCCAAGGTCAAGATTTAGTGAGCTGGAATTTAAATGGGATGCTTATAACCCTACTTCATATATTGAATTCTAACCCACTGCACTTACAAATAGGATGGCATATAAGGTTCTGGTCTATTGTGTAACTTTATAAAGAAAGATTAAATGAATAAAATTTAAAATGAGATAACAACTACAGTTGCATGCTTAACCTAAAAAAGGAAGCTTCATTTATTTCTTTGCTCTTTTTCTTAAATTTCAGGATATTTTTTATATTCTGTACTAAGGGAGGAGGGAAATGATGGTAAGGATAATCAAAACCGCAGAAACACTGTGTTTAATTTTGGAAGGCATTTGAATTTGTTGTTCTGATGATATAGAAATGTCCTCTAAATAAAACAATAAATTCGTGAAGTGAGAAATAAGAAGCACCGCAAAAGTTTTCAGTCTCCATCCTAGCCCTATGCTGAAGGGATAGATGACCTGGTCTCAGAGAAAACATACTGTCTACATTGAGCTGCTGTCTCTTACTCTGATTTGAATCTCAGTTTCCCTATGCAATGAGGGAAATAACCAGGTAGTAGTGTGTAAAAAAAAGAAACAAACAAAACCTAGAACGGAGGATGGAAACACTTTAACAATCTTTCCTTTTTAGTTTCTGCTGAAACACAAAAATGTTAACAGGTACTCAAAGTAAAACATACTGGCCCTATGTCTGTTTTCTTTGACACATAATAACTATACATATTATGGGATGTACATATGGCATATACATATGGGATGTGGTGTGATATTTCAATTCATGTCCATAGTGTGTAATGATCAAATCGGGTTGATTAGCATATATATCACCTTAAATGTCTTTGAATTGGAAACATTCAAAATCCTCCCCTCTATTCTAAAATATGCAATAAAGTACTATCTTTAGGCATCCTGTTGTGCTACAGAACAGAACTAATCCTCCTAACTGCATTTTGTAAGCATTAACTAATCTTTCTCTCTCTCTTCCTCCCTACTATCTTTCCTGCCTTTAGGAACTGCTATTTTACTACTTCTATGAGATCAATTTTTTATAGCTTTTACATACCAGAAGATGTTCACTGATATCTGCTTTTGATAGTTTAAATATTATAGTACTAACCTGTGAAATGGATCTCACTGGTTAACAAGCACTGATTTCAACTATAAAACATACTCTTAGCTATGTATGGGGTTGAACCACATGAAACTGTAGTCAAAATGGTTGAGTATCAGCAACTTCGTGAAGTTCAGCCTATAATTACATTTAATTAATAAACTAAAGTCATCTTATAAGAACTAACACTATTGTTGGATATTGGTTTCTGATACAAATGGCACTGGAATAAGTATGTCGCCATCCTTTTTGAGGGGCAAAATGGTTTCCACAGAAAAGGAAAAAAATATTTCTTCCTCAAATCTCAAAACTGAGGTTTGCATTCGATCTCAAAATGAGCTTGGACAATTTGATACAGAGGTGTAATTATCTATGAAGTTACAAAAACAAGTCAGGGTTAAGAGGGTTTGGGGAAAATCATGTTGCGGAAGCTGAAAGCACCATATCACATGAGCTATTAAGATCGTAGGACACCTTGCCTTTGCTCTTCAAAAGCCACAGCCACACAGTCACTGAGTACCAAAAGAGTTCCTCACCTTCATGCCAAAGGTGAATATTGTAATGACAATTTTCAGAATGAGTGTCAAAGCCAGCTGCCACATGGCACTGGAGACTCCGGCACCAGCAGGTCTGTCAGGAAGTTCACCACTCTTGCTTGTGTTGAAAAGGTTCTTATAATCGCAAAGCTTGGAAGAGTCCAGAAGGCCACAGTCATTGAACAACTCAGAAATGAGCTCACTTGTGCTCATTCGGGTATATTCACTGGGGAAAGCCAGGATGGCAGTGATGGCTGTCACAGTGAGTACCTCTATGACAGGATACTTGCCTAACTGGGTGGTCTTTCGCTTCCGACACCATGCAATATTTGTGCGGATAAACAGAGCTCCCCACAGACCACCAAATATGCCCAACAGAATGAATGGCACAAGCTCAAAGAGATGCCATGGAGTGTGAAACTCCACATAAAATAGCACTAGGCGACTGTTCCCAAATGGATTGATGGAACGTAGAGTAAATGCTGCCACTAGGGCAGCAAAGAATGAACGCCACAAGGTTTTGAGGGGAAAATAGTAGCTGACCTGTAAGACATAAGGTGAAAAAGCAAATTCAGTCAATCTGCAAAAACTCATTCAGGTGGCAAACTGGCAGCACTGGCGTTAGAGGTGAGGATAAAAACTGGCCAGGAATTTCTGGTCACATGGTAAAGCACTGGGTTGGGCAGTACACTCAGGGACTGCAATGCACCTAGATGTTGACTGAAATTCCTGACACTAAAGCACACATATGTTTCTACTGAAAGTCAGAAGTCATTACCTCTTCCAGGCTAAATAATACTCCACCAATAGGTGCCCCAAAGGCTACAGATACACCAGCAGCTGCTGCAGCCGACAAGACCTACAATCCAAAACTCAAAATTAGTAACTGCATTTTTAAAAGGAACATTACTGGTTACTAAATATTTTTGTAAAAATCTTTACATGTTCCATATCCTCAAAAATGAAATTCAATCTCTAGTTACTTTGAAAGCAAACACTATATGCCAGATATTGAACACAAAGACATGGTTTAAATGCTTCAATGGGAAAGAGGATACTCTCTTTGTGATTCAGGTATACACTTCATTCTAAATTAAGACCCCCCCCATTCACAATTCTCCCAGTTCAGAAACTGAATTTGAGCTTTGAGACCTATTTGTGCCTCACCTGAAGTACATACAATATGTATCTAAAGAGCAACTTGTAAAGGAATGTTTTGAAATGAGCTGTGAAAGAAGATTCTAGTGACATAAAACTGAAGTAATGATTGGTTCACAGCTATTCAGGGGCTGCACTACTCATAAAATTAGTATTAAGAGTTTTCTGTACTTTGCCCAATGCATATTCAGTAACCTGTGGAAACAGAACAAGGGAAACAACCAAATGTTTAAAGGATGAGAAGACCTAAACAAGATTAGGTGTGGTAAGCAAAAGGGCCAGAAGAAAGAGGAAGAAGCTGAGACTGAGAAAGAGGGACAAATAAATAGGGAAAGAAAATGAATGATATTTAGAAGGTGCCACCTCAGTATGCAGGTATATATGTGCGTGTAAAATGTATAGCACTAACTCTGGTGAGAGAAAACAAACCAGAACTAATCAAAGAGCTCAAGTTTTTTGCCTCGGATTGTAGTTGCTGTGGAGAAACAAATGATTTGGAGAGTGAGGAAATATTTTAAAGAGAAAGTTAAACAGAATTAAGAATTTTGAAGAATAAAATGGCTCTTGGTGAAATAAGGAGGCAAGTTTCTTCGCGAGTTTAAGGTGGTCCAAGAAAATGAAGGAGATGAAAGAGATTTCCAATTCTAGCTGTGAGGACTTCAAATTGTATAGCATCCTTTTCATATGAAAATTATGAGGATGGCCATCATGCAACTTGAGAAAGGGGATTTTACTATGTTCAAGATGAATGAGAAGGGAGATGAAAGAACTGAGTTGGCTGGCATGCTTTAGTTTAGAATTCATCTACACTCTTCTCAAATCTGTTTGCTCTCAACCATCTGCCCACTTTGGCAAGGCCAGTTGAGCACAAGAGTTGCTGCCAATGGAGCAAACAATAGCGAAAAATAAAAGTCTGAGTAAGCAATTGGGAATAAATTTAAGATTCAAATACTCATGAGTCAAGTTGGAGAAATAAATGTATGGAATCTGGTTTGTTTTCTCTCACCAGAGTTAGTGCTATACATTTTACACGCACATATATACCTGCATACTGAGGTGGCACCTTCTAAATATCATTCATTTTCTTTCCCTATTTGTCCCTCTTTCTCAGTCTCAGCTTCTTCCTCTTTCTTCTGGCCCCTTTGCTTACCACACCTAATCTTGTTTAGGTCTTCTCATCCTTTAAACATTTGGTTGTTTCCCTTGTTCTGTTTCCATACATTTCCATACATTTCAAACAGGCAAATCAAATTCCTCTCATTGTGTAAGGAACAATTAGAACAAAAATGTCACTTTCGTGGAAAGAAAGTAACCATTAACTTGTAGTTTCAAATGAACTTTTACCTATCCAAAACCAATAATAATCAACACTTCACTCTTTTTTTTTGGTACCAGGGATTGAACTCATGACCTTGCACTTGCCAGGCAGGCACTTATGCCACTGAGCTAAACCTCCAGCCCAACACTTCATTCTTGCCTATTAAAATGTTTTTTTTCAATTCTCTCACTTTTGTGAGTTATTCCCATTTAACAACCTCCACAGTTTAACACAGCCTTGTATCCCTCTGCGGGTAGCTAAACAGTCTACTCATATGTCTCTGTATCACTCTTTCTAGCTTTTCTCTCTTTTCTAACTATGTCAGAAACTTCCCCCACTTAACTATCAAAATTTATTCCATATTTGAAATCTCAACATATTTCCAGTTTCCTCCTGGGTTTTATGCTTTTTTTTTTAGTTTTCAGAAGAAATCCTTTTGAATGAAATGATCTTGGTCTTGACCCCTTCCATATGTGATTTCTTTGTTAGTCAAGAAAAATAAAGCAAAAACCATTATTTTCTTAAATCTTTAATTATAGCAGAACAAAAGTAACTAATGACTTGAAATTCTTTTTTAAAATGGTCTTCCCCCTCAAATTAATATATAGTAATAACTATATAAATTTGAGAGGGGTCCAGGGATTTAGCTCAGCAGTCTAAGCGACTGCCTGGCAAACATGAGGTCATGAGTTTGATACCAGGTACAAAAAAAATTGAGAACAACTATAGAGACACTGCAATGGGACTAATTTAGCTAACTAAGGCAGAAGGTAGTAGTCGAATATAATAAGAAACTAGCTCAAGTGTAATGTTAGGCAGAAATAAAAGATGAAAAAGCTGACATCTGGAATACATACTTCATTTATATTTATTCTTCTGTAAGAATAAACTTTTTAAAAATCTACTATCTTCTAATTTCTTTTGTAATAGAAGCAATACATGCTTTACAGAATTACACACAATACAAACTTAAAGTCCTTACTTCTCCTTACCAACCACCTTATTCTGTCTTACCAGAAGTAGATGTTTTTAACAGTTTGGGGTTAAGATCACTAGTGCATAGATAATACACTTTTTAAAAATATTATCTGGATTATACAATATATGTTAGTCCAATTGTCTTCTTTTTAATTAACAGTGTAATATCATCAGCATTCCATGCCACTATCTTATCTATAGGACTATCTCATTCTTTTTAATTGTTCCATAACATTCTAAATTATGGACAGAATATTGCTTATTTGGTAGTTCCCTTACTGGTGGACATTTTGGTAGTTTCAGATTTCCACTATGTTAACAAACACTGCACTGACTACCCCAAGACAACTGTATGCACAAACATGCTAGAAAGGCTGTAAGAGAAATTCCTACAAGTAGACTTGGTAAATCAAAGGGTCTTTGCATTCATAGTAATAAATTCATCTAATTCCCACCCCTAAGATTGTACCATTTATGCTTTCATGCAAAAAGAGACTACAAAAGCCAGTTGCCATTACCTCTCTGCGCTTGGCTTCATTCTTCCTGTATTTGTTGAAGCAGTGGCACAGGATGTTCCCACAGCAGCAAGCCACGTGCACTAGGGGGCCCTCTTTGCCCAGGCTTAAGCCAGATGACACTGCCAGCACCAAGGTGATGGTTTTGATAATCAGGGTCCACTTACCCAAATAGCCCCTAATAATGAAACCACTCAAGATAGTTTTTATCTGCAGGTCAAACACAGAGAGATTGGATATAGACTATGGAAGTAAAGAAGGCTAAGAAGCAAAAATCTGGAAGTCATTACAGACACTGAACCTTTGAACAAGTGACATACAGGTGGAAAGGGAACCCAGAAGCCAAAGACAGCCAAAACTCCAAGCTTTCATGTACTTTTTTGGGTGGAGTAGCAGGGAGGAGCCATGTGACAGCTGGGCAAGAGTGCATCATAGATATGACAGTGTTTAGGTGGAGAGGGAGGCTGCAGGCAAGAATAGCTGCTTCCTTAGTTTATAAATTGGTAGCCCAAGTGTCATGTTCTGATACAACAAGGTCAGTGTTCCTGAAACAACTTGAAAGATTAGGTATAGCCTCGCCGAACTCCCAAAGAAATGTGAAACAATTCCTGGGTCAGGAAACAGACAAGAGCAAGGTCACCCTGGAAACCTAAAGTCTCAGTCTCACAGTCAAGCAGTCTAAACCAAAAGTAGTTAGAAATAGGGTTTTAATCACCACCATTCCCTCCTAGACTAAATCAGGTAACCCAGGCTGAGAAGAGAGTTAAGGAAAACCTAGAGAGACATTACAAGGCCTCAGGACCTTAAACCCTGTTTAAGTGTTGTTTTGTTTTTTGTTTGTTTTTTTGATCCAGGGTTTCACTATGTTGCTCAAGTTGGTCTGGAGATTGTGAACTTAAATGTTTCTCCTGCCTCAGCCTCCCAGGTAGCTAGGAGTACAGAAACATGACATTCAACTTATCTAAATTTATTTAATATTCATCAAACTGCCAGGCCTGGAAACTCAGTGACTTGAGAGCCTGGGGCAGGAAGACAGCAAGTTCAAGCCCAGCCTGGGAAATGTAGAGACACTCTATCTTAAAATAAAATTCTAAAAAGTGCTGGGGATGTAGCTTAGTGCAAAGATGTAGTACTACAAAAAACATTGAGATATATGCTAGAATATACATTAAAATATTTTAAACAAAAAAGATTTGTATTATAAACATTTGGAAACCATTTTAACAGACTTACCTCAGGGATTCCAGATCCACAGGCATAAGGTGCAAACACCTTAACAAGAGATACAGCAAGGAAGGCAAATAAAAGAGCCCAGAGGACGTACATGAAATAGTTGACTATGTAGGCAAAGGCTCCCTGGAACAAGGAAAAAAAGAGAAGCTTGTTTTAGCTTACACTGGTTTCTTGAGGCTTATAGCTCTTCTGAGTAATGATTTTTCCAGAAGAAGGTCAGAAAGACAATGATCAACATTAAGTTGCTCAAATGATTTCTCCTGATTGTCCAGTAGAACAACTACTGAAACACTTGTCAGGTCACTTCATGCTCTGCTATGCCCAGAGGAAATTTACAACAGGTTCTAATAATGGACATGGAGGAAGAGCCAACTGAAAACCCTGAAACAAAATTAATTTTGATGTGAGTGCTTTGATAGGTTTTGTAGTCAAATACATAAGATTCTGTATCAATTTTACCATGAGTTTTAACAGTGTCCTTTGCCCTGCCACAATGGATGAACCTTGGCTACACAATGAAACTGAAAACCAGATCCAAGTTTTTCTATTTAAATAAAAACTCTATCATATTGACCTTTGGCTACCTATCTTGGTGTTTCCAATTCTCAGTTACAGTGACTGAAATTCCTAAATGTCCTTTGTGTTTTTAAATGATGTTTATTGTAGATGTTTAAGATATACAACATATTGTTTTTGTTTTGTTTTGGTGCTAGGGTAGAACCCAGGGCCTCATGCAGGTTAAAGCACACACTTTACCACTAAGCTACACCCCAGTCCTGATGTTGATATATATTTATACAGCAAAATGATTCCTACAGATTTACATATCCATCATCTTCCACAGTTACCTTTTTTTTAATACGTGTGATAAGAACCTAAAATCTATTCTCTTAGCAAATTTTCAGTATACAATATTAACTATGGTCTTTGTGTGGCATATTAGATCTTTAGATTTATTTCATTCTACCTAACGGCAGTTAGGTAGAATTCATAGCTTTGGCCTACTTTTCTGCATTTTTCTCTCCTCCTTGTCTCTAGTAACCATCATCCTACCTTCTTTGTATTTAACTTTTTTTAAAAGGTTGTGCATATAATTATTATATATTTGGAGAACTTTGCTACCACAAATGCAGGGACAAGTGTTATGAGTAAAAGCTTTCCAGGCCCTGATGATGGCAGATATTGCAAAAAATAAAAAGGAATAACCATTTCAAGGGGGCACTGAGGATAGAACCCAGGGTCTTATGCATAGTAGGCAAGCATTCTACAGCTGAGCAATATCCCCAGCCACTTTTATCCATTTTTAAAATGGAGAGAACATACTTTTGAGACTGTCTCTACAATAATGAAGTGTGCCACAAAAATATCTAGTTTTGACCACTAGTCAAAAATTCATCAATCATAAAGGCTGGTAAATAGCCATAATTTATTTTAAAAAACAATTTTGAATGCTAGAAAGTTATGCTTACTGGTAAAAATATTAGCAGTTCAAACTCATTCAAATTATATAGAATGAAAAACTCAATAGACTTTTCCATTGCCTGTAGTCCCAGCACTCTGGGAAGCTGAAGCAAGAGTATCTCAAGGTCAAGATTTAACTCCCAAATTCGAGGCCTTAGGCTTCATAGTGAGTACAAAGCCAGCCTAAACTACATAGCAAGATGCTGTCTTGATAAACAAACAACAACCAAAAGAACAATTTTAAGCTCAATTTGAGTAATTTAACAAAGGTACTCAAAATTAAAGGTGGAGGCAGGCTGCAGATATAGCACAGTGCAAGAGCCCTGTGTTCAATCCTTAGTACCACCTAATAATAATAATAATAATAATAACAACAACTTTTGGGGGGAGGTTGAGACAAGGTCTCACTATGTAGTTCAAACTGGTTGCAAACTCACAGCAATCCTCCTGCCTCAGCCTCTTAAATCCTGGGATTATAGGTGTGTATCACCACACTTAAACTTAATTTTTCATTTTTGAAAACACTATTAAAAAGATACTCTGATCTAGACAAGGAGAACCAGAATGTTTAGTTATTTTTTATGAGCTATAAGTTTTACACAGGTTTTCTATGATTTTAGTTCCTCAAAGACACAGACAACTGCTCTCTCTCTCTACCTTTCAAATGTAGTTTGGAGTAAAAAGATTCCAGAGGTAATAAAGAGAGAAAGGGAGCAAAAGATAAAGTAAGGAAAACTGGCCAAAGGCAGAAACCAAGAAGTGAAATTCTTGGCAAGAGAAGGCTTCTCAAGATGTGGAAAACTTTTCCCAGGCAACGTCTGTTGAAATAGGGTTTGTGGATTGTAGCCATGTTAATTTCCTGTGTTATCCTTATGCAAAGTGTTACCACTGAGAAAGGCTGAGCAAAAGGTGCAGAGAACTCTCTTGTATGTTTTAACACTTCTTATGAATGTGTAATTACTTTAAGTGTTCCAAAAACGCAAGGGACACCTACATACATGCACACCTGCACAGATGCACATCCACTCACCCTAAGTTCCAGGATTCTCAAATTTTTCTATACCAGTTTCTCCTAATATAAGAGAATAAACAAAAGACATCAGGGTAAAGGGCAGTAGTAACCTGAGAACAGAGCTAAAACAGACATCTTGGGTTTTTTTCACAAACACAGAAATTTTATATTCCATTTTTAATGACTGCTTGATTTAATTTTTGAAAAAAAGTTTCCTCTAAATAGATTATCTGATGCTCTAGAAAAGCATGTAATATTCATCTTGCAGTTTTACTTGTCCCAGGGCACTCTGACCATACCCCAGTTTGAGAAGCACAGGGCTAAACCGTCACAAACATGCACCATATACACTATCTACCTTTTAGCTGAACCCTTTCCCTGAACCAATATGTATATGCATAGTTGCGTGTATACATGAACTATGTCTCTGGCTTTATAATTTTCCTGTCCTCCTTTCCCCTTGACCATTTTTGCGTGAGTGGATGAGTGTGTATGTGTACATCACCCTAAGATGTTTGGGAACTAATGTGGCTAATGAAAATCTTAATTTATTTTTAATTGGCACATAATAATTATCTGTATTTATGGGGTACAGTGTGATAATTTTATCATACACCATGCGTAGTGATCAAATCAAGGTAATTAGCACTTCTATCTCCGTAAATATTTATCAAGTCTCTTTGCTTGGAACCTTCAAATGCCTGTCTTCTAGTTTTTTAATAGATATACAAATTGATAGTCACCCTACTGTGCTGTAGAACACCAAAACTTACTCTTCCTGTCTTAACTATATTTGAAACCTGTTATACAATTTCTTTCTTTTCTCTTTTCCACCTACACTTCCCAGCCTCTGATGACCACTACTCTACTTACTATCTCTATGTGATCAGTTTTTAAAAAACAGAGTCCAGCCAGGTGTGGTGATGCACATCTACAATCCCAGCACTCAGGAGGCTGAGGCAGGAGGATCACTGCAAGTTCAAGGCCAACCTGGGCTACATAGTGAGTTCAAGGGCAAGCTGAACACATGATGCACTGTCTCAAAACAACAAAACAAACATACATATATATGCTAACTTTTAAAAAAAAATAAAGAATCCAAATCTATACCCTAGCCTGGTCTCCCTCACTTTACCGAGAACGGAAGAGAGGGAGCTAAAATGCTACCCATTTGGGTGTATGGAAGCCAGAGTGGAATTGGGTGACTTTTTTGTTTTGTGCACTTTTATTTTCAGTGCGAGAGTTCTGACATATAATAGAGTAATAAGAGGAAGGAAAAGAACTGAAAAACATCTACTTTTGTATTAACGAACATGCTAGATGACAATGAAAGTATATTTGATTGCAAGGTGAGATTGGGGACAATTTTATTCCTGAGATCCTGTTCTTTTGATGTGGAATTTATAGTAATTTAAATAATATTCTAATGCAATGCTCAAAACAAATCACTTTTGGTATGTATATAGCAAAAACCTTTAATCCATTCCATGTTTTGTTACAAATTACAGCTTACCTGTTAAGTGCCTCTGACATTACTATTGTTACAGGCAGCTGAGCTAGTTAGAAGTATTATAGGTACTCAGAAAGGGCTAGGCCTTCCAAGAAGCCAGCACAGAGGACCAAATGCCTTGTGACCGTGGAGGAGACACACACCTCTTGCTGTGGGTCAGATCTCAAGACAAAAGGCAAAACAAATGCAACTACACCCTAGGTGTAAACATTAGGGATTAGCTCAGCCCTATAAGCGCCTGCCTGGCAAACTCTAGGTTGTGAATTCATCCCCATTACCCAAAAAAAAAGCCCATTAGGGATTAGGTATGGATTACCTTGAGAAGCCAGGAGTCCCCATCCCAACCCCCTACAGGAAGAGTCATTAATCTGTAAAGAATGCTTATGTGCTCCATGACTAGTTTCCCCATTTGTCCCTGATTTGGTCAATTTTACCTGAACAATTAAACTAGAATGCTTATGTGCTCCATGACTCGTTTTCCCATTTGTCCCTGATTTGGTCAATTTTACCTGAACAATTAAACTTATTGGTTGACCATAGCTCTGTCCCAACTCATGCCCATTTGCCTTTCCAGTTCCCAGTTTTCCCCACTTTAGACCCTCCTCACCTCATGGTTTTACTTTATAAAAATCCCTAGGAAATACAGAATCTTTGGCAACCCACTTGGGACTCCTTCTGTCTCTCTGTCTTAGACAGAAGCTTTTTTGCTCCTAATAAATATTTCTGCTCTTAACCTCCATTGTTCCTAAAATTCATTCTTCAAGTTTAGAAAATACAAACTCATGCAGACATATGGTAGGTTGGGAATTTCTTTCACCTATATTACTATTCAAATTCTTAAGGAATGATAAATCCAGTAACACTCTATGAACAACTAAGAACCACCAGGCTTATTTAAAACAAACTGAAAATTTAAAGATAAGCAACAAAGAGCCCACATATCAGAAGAGAAGGAAATAGGACTATACAAACCACAGAAAAATGCAGCTGGCATGGCTTCCCCTTTTTGTGAAAAAGAAAGTAAGGGAAGATTTCACAATTGTCACGAGTATTGCATAAGACATTAAATAAATGTAAGAATAAAATTCAGTGGTTCAGAAATCACCATTACATGTTGTTACCTCATCCATGCTGATGATAAGCTGGGACCAACTATTCCACTCTGGACACTTGTCTCTGTCTTCAAATGTGACCTGCTGAGAATTCCAGCAACAGTGTTCATGGTTGAACCAGAACCCCTCTGTGCATATACCTTCTTTTAAGTCGGTCATCCAGTGTGCAGAGATGTCTATCAGACCAGCTAAGGAACCTGATTTAGGGGAAAGGGGAGGCCAGAGTTAAATTTTATTTCTGAAACTGTTCTTTGCAATAATTAGAATAATGTTTACCAGCAAAAATGAGAGAAAAAATTTAAGAAAAGGACAAACATATGTTTCCATTCCATCTGTCACTTCTCTCTGATTGTCTCTTTGCTTGGTTTTTACTTGTTGTCTTGCCACTAAACATTGTTATCTACAGAATTTATATACAGGAGACACTTAGAGAAAAACAAAATCACTGGGTGGAGCTGGGTGTGGTGACACAAGCCTGAGATCCCAGCACTTGGGAGCTTGTGGCAGGAGGATCACTGTGAGTGTAAGTCCTACACACTAAGGACTAAACTATGTGGTAAACCCCTATCACAAAAAACAAAACAAAAAAATAATAAACTGGTTGGAAATGAGGGGCTGGAAGATTTGTTTTTAAACTGAATTTACATGGCAAAGACATTGCTTTGTCTTAAGAGTTTATCAATACTAATCCACAAAGATAGTAAAGCTTATTTTAGATTATTTTATTCTCCTTGTATATTCCAAGTTGAGAAAACATGAATTTCCCATACCTAGGAATTCTTTGCTATTTATTTTAGATAGCTCAGGAGAAGCGCTGATGAACATTATGAGAGTGTAAGCCTGGACAGCAGGGGTTTGCTCCACAGGCAAGGGCCTTTGTGCCACAGCAGGAATGTATTCTAGGCTAAGGGGATTGTGGTTATAAAAGAAAAAATAGATAATAGGAAAGGAGATCTTTTCCAAATGGGAAGAGGATAAGAGATAGAGTAGGAAAGGAAGGGAAAAGGGATTCTTAAAAACATAAAGAAAAAAATGCAAACAGTTCTTTTTCAAACAGAAAGGGAATCGAAAGTTGGAGGGAGCAGGGAGAAATGACAGAAGGGGACAAAAAGAATTAAGGTGTAGTATGTACATATACAAATTCCCTATGATGAATATAATCACTGTGTATTACAAACATGTACTAACAAAATTACATAATAAAACCGAAAACAAAAGCACAAACTAATGTGCATGGAAAGTTAGAAAAGCTTTATACATGTTGAAGCCTCTTGAACCTAGAAGGTGAACGTTCTGAATTTTTCTTAGTGAGAAGGAACAAATGGTATTACACATAGAACATTCATCAAAGAAAACTAAGAAGGAATAAACAGTGAAACAGGGACACAGGCACTAAGGCTGGTAGACTGGTAGGTATAAGATAGTTTCATTATTTTAGATTCTGACCTTCTTGCCCTTTCTGTAATTGTGATGAAGAAATTCTGGCATGGGGAAACTAAATGGCCCAGAATCATGATTTTGGAAATAGTAAAGACACTGTAAAACTCATAGACCCTGAATTCTCAGCCTGTTCCTGCATTCGAACCCATTGCTTCTACTGAAGGAAAGAAAAGCATTCACTGACCACCTAGTGACAAGAAACACATTAAAACATGGAAACTATGCCTACATACCAGCAGGAGATGACTATGTTGTGTGCATGCTTTGGTAGGTACTAAAAGTGTTAGCACAGGTTATTTACGTGTTGGAATAACCTAGGCAAATCCAGCACTGCTTGACATCTACTTTCAGATCCTACAGATCCCTACCCTTCTCTTAACTCTTTCTTACTGTACTTACTAGCTGGACTCAGACAATTAACATGCTGTTATATAGTTTGCCTCAATGCCTGGTTGTCTCATGCGTGTATATCTTATTTCATCTAATACTGCTATCCTCACTCTTGTCTGCCCTTCTGCTTCTACCTCCTCTCCTTCTCCCAATTGGTTCTTTCTTCTCTGGTGACTGGATTTTCTGTGCCCCAAAATATAACATGCTGTTCCTTGTCCTTGTTACCATTTCAAGTTTTGTCCCTCTTCCCTTTCCAATCCCTACCAGAACTTTAACACTGGCTGCCTGTCCTTGATATCTAGCTCTTAATATTTCTCTGAGATGATTTTTCAGGTCACTGATACACTCCTAATTGGTAAATTGTAGAACTTTTTCTCCACCATCTTTCTTCTCCTCAGCTTCTCTGCAATACTTGGCATTAAAGACCACCCAGTCTGTTATCAGCCAGCTCCAAACTGATCATCTCCTCTCTCCTGGAAGAGGCAGAAGGGACAGAGTTAAAACCCTAGGTTATGGGTTGGCAAACTACAACCCAAAGCCTAACCCCCGCCTATGTTTGTATTTGTATATAATGATGTCATGATGGCAGCCAGGCTCATTTGTTTACCTAGGGTCTATGGCGAATTTTGCACCCCATCAGCAGAGCGTAGTAGGTGCTAGAGACTTTTTAACTTTTTAGCCCATAAATCCTAAAATATGTACTATCTAGCGCCTTTACAGAGAAATATTTGCCAACGTTTACCGTAGCCCAGTGGTGAACTAAGGCACACATTCCACAGCTGTTATCACTGAAAGCTCCAAATGGATTCTCCATCACTGCCCTAGGCAATTTTTGAAAATTCAGCTGTAAGTAAGCCACTCCTTATTTGCTGCAGTCATCTACATCACGGCTCATAGACTACTATCCCTAAGTCAGCAGCAGCATTAACAACTGGGTACTGTGCTAAATGCTACACTGCATTTAATCCTCATAGGAAACTTTTAATATAGCTACTTTTGTTATCTCCATTTGACAGATCAGTAAACTAAAGCTTCGAGGGCTTAAGAAATCTGACCAAAACTACAAAACTGGCAAGAAGCAGGAGTGGGATTTAAATCTCAGGTGCCTGAAACTATAGCCTGTGCCATTATCTGTCATCTTATGCCATATCCTCCAGCTTTCTCACCTAACTCCTATTTCAGTTCAAGATTCCAGATCTTTCTATCTCTTAAGGACATACCCCTTGGCATCTGTTGCCTGGTATCCTTGGTTCTGTATATACATACAGGCATGTAGATAAGATAGTTAGATAGACACACATATACATATACATCTATATATGTGTGTGTGTATATATATATATATATATATATATATATATATATATTTGTATAGATATATATGAAAATGCTCCAAAATTTTAAAAATTTGAAATCTGAAACACCTCTGATCCCAAGCATTTTGAATAAGAAATTATTTAGAACAGTAAAAAAGATTAAAGAAATAGGTGGTACTGTCCCAACCTTAGCCATCATGGGAGAAGGCAATGATAGGTTCCTTGTGAGCACAGACGTAACTTCCATGCCTTTCTATACCATCAAATAAGAGAATAGAAAAAAGCCTGAGAAACAGCCACAAAAAATCTCAGGAAGTACTCTTCTGCATCTTTTCTCCTGGACCCCATTTAGAATGTTCATTAGAAAAAACTTAATTGTCTCCAGAGGAAAGGTTCTTTCCAAAGACAAGCACTGTAACGCATGGCTAACATCCCTTACAATGGATACAATACCTTAGAGCTAATATTTATGTAAAGAAGATGACTACAGGTGGGACATGAAGCATCCAAGAGGCTCACCAGCAATTCATTTCAGGTGGGGAAAGATTGCTCCACCTAGTTCATGACTTAGGAGAGATGAATGGCACAATTTCTGGAGATTTGTTGTGAAAACTAACATAGTTTACTATACCTGATAAAAGTCCAATAAGAAGCATCAACAACCAGCCAGAAAAAGCATCGCTCACACTGTGAATTAAGGCCCACATGGACTCTTTGCTTTTATTGGTAATCTAGGGGAAAATGAAAAAAATCAGTACACTCTCCATAGACTCTTCCTTTATTTCAACATTGCTCAGTAAACAAATACAATGACAAATCACCTGGGAACAGAGACCAGCTGAAAGTTACTCCTTATACAATCTTTAGCTCAACGAAATTCAGCAGGAGTTTTGAGTCTTACTAAAGTCTATCTTCATGTACAGCAGACATGCACAACTGACACCTGGTCTGCCTGGGTCATACTGAATGCAGAGGTTGTCTGGGACACACATAGAATATATGATACAATATATATTACAGGGGCTGGGGAATTAGCTCAGTGGCATAAGCGCCTGCCTTGCAAGTGCACGGTAATGAGTTCGATCCCCGGTACTGATAAAAAAATAATAATATATCACAAATATATAATATATATTATAAACATATAATAATATAAATAAATAACAAAACTTCTTTTTTATATCTGTTGTTATAATATTTTTTAAAAAGGGCAAGTGGCCTGAAAGCTGTGGGTTGGACATGCCTTATTCACAGTTTGTAAAGTTCGCAAGGACCTAATTTAGGATTTCCTTATTTAGTTGCTAATTTCTTGTAGCTATCAACCTTTCTTGTTCCTTGTAGGGGTCTCTCTCTTCTGTCACAAGGATAGTCACTTGAATCCCAGAAAATACTCTGGTTGTCTTGCAAAGAATAAACAAACACAGGCTTATCTGAATAATGAAAGGACAATTTAAAATTTACCTCCTAGGGTGGTGGTTTAAGTCAAACAAATCCCAAAACTTGATCCCACTAAACCCCTAATTGTACATGGGTCACAGATACTAAGTGGTGTCACTAATACTTTTCTTTCATTTTCATAAATCTGCAAGGTAGTATCTGAGCCTATCAGAGATACACGGAAGTTTTACCTTTTAGGCCTGACCCTTGTCAACCATTCAAGTGACCCCTTCAAGTGTCCACATTTTTACCACCAACATTGTGACAGCTGCATAGCTGTACCCTTCTCTGTACTACTATTTACTCTCGAAAGAGGTATAGCTACCCCACCCATCTTTCTCTGCAACACCATAAATACAGAGTAAATTATGAAAAATTCAAAAGGATTTTTAAAATACATTATAAACTATAAGTTTCCAATTTCAATGTTTGAAACCAGATGAGATTACATTTTTCCCTATGGCATTATTTCTTTTCTGATAATGAAGAGTTGATATTTTTTTAAAAAGCCTCTGTGGGCCACATTATAAATATAGTTTAATTGGTTTTGGATTATTAACTGGCATCATTTATCTCAAATGCAACCATTAATGAGAAATGTAACTTGTCATACACAGATGACTCTCATAATTTGAATAACATGTTGAATATACAATGGATGAAAAACTCTGAAAGCAGAAATTCTAAAGCCAGAAAAGTCTTAGTTCTAAAGCCTGCATCTTGACAGAATATAAGTATATTACAGAAATCTTATGAAAAACATAAAAGAACTTACAGAGAGAACATCCTTTTGTGTAGTGATAAGTCAACTCAGTGCAATTACCATAGTTCCGAGGATTAAGCAGCAATTTCTCAAAAACTGAACCCAGGACAAGCTGACGCTAAGGTTCAGGTGCTTTTGAGAAAACTAGTCAGGAGCTGGGAAAGGCTTAAGAATGAAAAGCAAGGGTGGGGGGTGTAGCTCAGTAGTAGAACACTTATTTAGCATGTGTGAGGTCCTGGGTTCTATCCCCAGACATCAAATTAAGAAAAGCAATGAAAAAGAGCAAGAAAAGTGAATTTCAAACCAGGTTTGGAAGTCCCATTCAACCCAAATATTCCTCTCCTGGGTATTTTGCCAGAAATGAAAACATCGTACCACAGTGATATATGTGCACCCATGTTTACAGCAGCACAATTTGTAATAGCTAAATCTTGGAAACAACTCCAATGCCCATCAACAAAGGAATGGATAAAAAAGATGTGGCATTTTTATACAATGGAATACTACTCAACTATAAAGAAGGACAAACTGGAAGCTCTAATAGGTAAATGACTACAACTTGAGACCATACTCCTAAGTGAAATAAATCAGACTTGCAGGTGTAAACATTGTGCTGTCTCCTTAGTGTAAAAAAACTGAAAGAGTAAATAAGAATCAAAATGTACAATAGAGTTTGTGAATGTGACAGGGGAAGAAACTACTCAAAAAGTAAGAACAACTGGAAAGGAGGAGAGGAGAAAAGAAAGAAAGGAAAAGATTATATATATATATATATATATATATATATATATATACACACACACACACACAATATCTATATATATATATATACATACATACAAGATAGATAATCATACTACTAACCTGTTAGTTCATCAAAAAAGTTTGTGCTATCATTGTTCAATCATTCTATTCAATCATTTTTCATGCCTATATCTTATAATCTGAGTAACTACTTTGAAGATAACAATATGCAATATAGTAACCATTGTTAATCTATTATGTCGATTTGAAATTTTTTACCACTGGTTTTAGTCTTTTTTGTTTTGTTTTAAAATGTTTTAAAAAGTGAATTTCACCTAAATGCTCAGAAAATTTGCTTGGCTTTAAGAGGAGGAAATCATGAACTAAGGAGACAATGGATTCAGCTTGACAATCAAATTTTAAATTTGGAGTGCAAGCAGTAATATAAGGAAGAAAAATACTACTGTTGCTGTGGCCTGAAGAGAAGACTTGCTAGAGGATTACCTTCTGAGAATCTCTAGGCTTGCTGGGGCTGGGCACCTGTCTTCTTAATAAGCTCTCCATGTGGCCCTTAAACAAACTAGAAATTGTGATTTTCTAATTGAAATAGTACAAGGCAATAAGTTCAAAATAACCTTGGCAGACCACTCTGAGAAGTTTGCCAGGCACTTTGAAAAAGAGACAAGTGGAGAACTTCTCTTACCAAATTCACAAGAACCTGCACCAAAGTACAGGTACGATCTATTACCATCTATGTATCCTCTATTACCTATCACATTAATATCCTTAATCTGAATTTAATTGGTACTGCAGTTTTATTGGAGTTGAATGCATAAATTAATTTGACTTTATGGATGCACAAGGAGAGACAGAACAGAGCACCATTCACAGTTTACAGGGGAAGAAAACAAGAAGTAACCAAGAAGCAAGCCAGGGCTATAAGAATCTTTTTCAGCCACATACTATGGGAAGATAAATCATCATTATACACAATTATCTTTTGTCTTACCTCCCGGTGCCTATCCCGGTCTCGAGACTTCTCTCTCACCCAGTCAATTGTGTTGAAATCATCATATGTCCCTACACCAGGAATCGGCTCCTCCAAAAAGTCCATGATCCTATTTGAAGAAGCTATTCCTCCACTATTGTAGAACTTGTTCCCTGTATTAAACAGGAAATAGACATCAGTACTTCTGACAGTAAACATTTTTTTTCTGGTACCAGGGATTGAACTCAGGACCTTGTGCTTGCCAGGCAGGTGCTGTGCCACTGAGCTATATTCCAGGCTCACACTCAACATTTTTAATACAATCTCCTTTCTAAACTCCAGCAGGTAAGCCCATAAATTATCAGATGGCTATAGTTAGAGTGTACTAATAAAATATATAATCACTCAGTGGGGACATTCATCACATTCAGCGATTTCTGTGGTCTAACCTCAAACAAGTAGCCGATGAGTAGCTAAAGACAGTGAGAATGAAAAGGCACAGATAGGAGTGATATACAAAGAGAAATGAAGCAAGCCCATATGCAAAAGGAAACAGTGTATGGAACAGGAAACACAAAGAAGCTTGGAGTAACTCAGGTAATGGTTTATGGAAGAGAAACAAAAGAGTCAAAGGTTACTGCAGGCATAGCACATCAGAAATCATTTTACATTAATAAGATAGTAATTCAATCCTAGGAGGCAGCATTTGCCCAAGTAGGAGCTCCAAAGGAAGCATCTTGGTCTCTTCCAGTGTTAAGCTGGTTGGAATGTACCAATTTCTCTTAAATAGGCGGAACACGTTGATTCCTAATACAATGGGCTTGTAGAAATTTTCTGTGTATGTCAAACAATCTTCAACTTACATGTAGATTTAGAGAACAGTGTATGACTCGATGATATATCCTTCTCTGATCCTTCAACTAGAAGAAGCATCCATTTGCCCACCTACCATGATCCTTTATCTGCTTGACTTTCAGCGCTCCCTTTACAATTACTTATGAATATGCTTTATCTTCCTTTCTAGACTAGAAGCTCTATGCTGGTAGTTTTATTTCTGATTCATCACTGTCTCCTCCACAGTGTCTTAATACATACCCGACACTCAGTAAATACCAGCTGAACCAAAATGTGTTTGATGAACAGCAGGGATGAGACAAGTATTTAAACCAAGCAGTTGTACTTACATGTGGTTAGTACTGCTTAACAAACTCATTCAAAATATTTGAGCAGTACCATCCAATAGGACAATAGTGCTATTAAACAAAAATGTAAAACAATATTGAGGAATTTATGCAAAAAAACAGGAGGTGCAGAGTAACGCCATCATTTAATTCACCCAGTCAAAGCTCACACTTGCAGCACCAGCTTTGGCAGGGACAAGGCCTGGACCAGATAATGAAATCCTTAGCAAAAAAGGCCCAAGTGGGCCTCAGTTGACTTTCTCTCTTGTATCTGTATGCCCACCTCTACGAGAAACTGCTACCAGCCAGGCATGGTGGTGCATGCCTGTAATCACAGCACTTGGGAGGCTGAGGCAGGAGGATCACCTCAAGTTTGAGGCTATCCTGGGCTATATAGTGAGTCCAGGTCAGTCTGAACTGCATAGCGAGACTAACTCTGTCTCAAAAAGACAAAAAAAAAAGAGAAAAGAAAAACAAAAGACACCCCTACCAGACACCTTCAGCACTCCCATGGGGTAAGTTTAATGAACACACCAAGCCATATGTGGTTTGCCAATTGTAAGTCTTCCAAATACCTAATTTAGCATACTTTTTAGAAGCAACATAACACATTTGACAAGCAAAGCTCCACAGAGTCCAAAGCATCTGGAGAGAGGGGGTGGGACAGGTAGATGGCATGCAAGAGGTGAAAAAGTTAATCTTAAAACCCCAAACCAAAGTCCTTTCCATATCTTCACCTGTACCTGGCTATAAAATGGATGGCTGCTGAATCAGAACCCAGCATTGTCTATCATGTCAGTGTCACACTGATAAACGCTGAAAGCTGATGTGTGGAGAGCTTGGAGGCGGAAATCCAGTTAGGATAGAAGTGCAAAAAGAAAGAGAGTAAATTATGGGGGTGGGGGAACCAAGCTGTTTCAGTTCTCAAGTCCAGTGCTGAGACAACACAGGACACCAAACAACCAGAAACTGACTTTTTTTAAGGCAGGTTAATGCTTCCTTTGAATTTACTCAGGTTTAAGAGTTCTCTTTTCAGGAAGAAAATAAATTGTGAAGCTCATTTTTAAAAGCCTTTAATAGCTACCTGATTTTATATTAAATATCAAATGAGGCCCCCAGATTTAAAGATCTTAAGACAAAATGAGGATCTCCAACAGCGTCCTGGCAGGAAAGAAAGAATCCTATTACATCACTAGGTAACATGAGCACCACATCATCCTCCTTTGTCATCGGTCTCCTGTTAGAGACGCAATTGTCAGGCCCTTGAAAAGGGCGGGCAGTGATTAGAATCCTACTACAGATTGCTTGGGATTCTCCAGATCTCCTCCTCCCAGGCGCACGTTATAGCCCTTGGTCAGGCTCAAGCCTGCTTACCTTCAATCACAGTTTCCTTTTTTCCTCTCTCAAAGAAGAAATAACCTTCACAGCCCACATTTGGTCATTTAGGTTGAAGCGCTTTAACAGAAGGAGCTCCGCTCTGGGGCACTTTAGAAGGGCACTTGCTGTGTTGTCTGCCTTTCACAGCAACGAACGCCACCTAAAGAGTCACCAGTGCTCCCGGCGGTCAGAGTGTGATGTCACTATTGTGATCACGTGACCAAACCCTTGGACCAGCCTTGGAAAAAGGAAGATTTTTAACCAAACACAGACGCCTTAAAGATGTAGTCTCATCTAAATAAATGCCACCAAACGAAAGTCACTTCAGAAAACTGGGCTCCAGACAAGTTTCACTCTTGAGACCTCATTTAGCAGAAAGTCTGAGAAGGCAAAGTAGAAATGCCCAAAAGCATTTTGAGTTACAGGTGTCCAAAATTTTTATAAAAAGGAAAAAGATAGGGGAGATACTGCAGAAAAGGCTTTGTAAAATGCAATGAACAGCAGTAGCCTGGATAAAAATATCACAAACATAATGCTGAATAAAAGACTGCAAAAACAAAGAGCACGTAACATTACAAATCTATTCCTAAACTTCAAAAATAGGTACACAATTATACCATTTTCAGATACAAATGCTTACATTATAAAGAGAAGCAAGAAAATGACAAATGTAAAGACAAGAGCTACCTAGAGAAAGTCACTAGGAGAAGCGCATGGCAGAGGTGGGGCTTTCAGAATGCTGATCATTTGTCATGATCTGGCCAGTGGTCACGTGAGTGACCATTTTTAAATTACTCATTTTTAGTACCAGGAATCAAACTCACAACCTCGTGCTTACCAGGCAAGCACCTGAACAGCTGAGCTAAATCCCCAGCTCAAAATTATTCTTTAAATTGTACACATCACATATGTCTCAATTTCTATGTATACATTATAATTAAAGGAAAATGTGAGGTCAGATGCCTGTGAGTCTAGCTAATCGGGAGGCTAGGGCAAGAGATCACAAGACCAGGAATTCAAGGCCAGCCTGAGAACTAGTCAGACCCCATCTTTTTTTAAAGGGTTATGTTGAGGCTCAGGATACAGCTTAGTGGTAGAGCACATGCTTAGTAGTGCAAGGCCCTGGGTTCAATCCACAGTAGCACATTTTTAAAAAGAAAAATGTGAAAAACTGAATTGTATTTGAACTTACCATACAAGATCAATTCTTTAATTGCTCCTACTCACTTTGAAATTCCAGAATACAATCAAGATAATGAATTGTGCTACTGTAAAAAAGAGAGCAAAAGAAAGTGCTCTAAAGGATATAACTGCATGTATGTTTAAGTGTGGAAGTTAGATGACCATACTACTGTTTTGTTAGATTGCTGAGCAGAACTGTTAACAGTCTCACTATTTGAATGTCTACTTTGTGTGCTTTAATTTTGTAACTTGAACAACTATTTCCAAGATGACAGTATATAACTTATCAACTAGTGATTTCTTAGTGGTTTTTTTTTGTTGTTCTTTTTTTTCCTTTGATTCTGTATTGTTCCTACCCTTTTTTCTGTTTTGTTTGGTTTTTTCTTTCTAAATAAAATTTTTAAAAAAGTAATGAATTGTTTCTTAGTAGTAGTGTTCTCCTTCAAAAGCTAAATCAACTCTCTTTATCCAAACTGGGTAAAAGTAGCTATTGCATCCCTAACAATACATTCACTACATTTCCATTATTTGAAAGGCTTACCCTTTCCTGGCCCTATTATGAAGGCTATTATTAACAGGTCTTAATTAACTGTGCAATAACATCAGTCCAGTAAGAAAAGAATAAAATTGCCATCTCCCAACTTCCTAACCAAGTCAGCAGGATAGCCACCGTTAAGCATTAACTTAGTCACTGTGTGCTCCACTGATCAGACCATACACATAGGGCTTTGAAATATTATTACTTTCATTGGGTAATAATACTTTATTATTATAATAATAAAGTATTATTATTTATTATTATTAATATTATTCTTATAATATTTATTACTATAATATTATAAGAAATATTATTACTTTCATTGGGTTTTTTTTTGAGAAAGGGTTTCACTGTGCAGTTTAGGCTGGCTTTGAACTCACTTTGGTAGCCCAGGTAGGGCCCTAACTTGCAGCAATCATCCTGCCTCATCCTCCAAGTGCTAGGATTACAGGTGTGCACCATCATGCCCAGCTCTCATCAGTTTTAAGGCTCAATACATTCTAAAACCTTAATACCACAAAACCTTATAAAATGTGAGGCATTACATGAAACCTATACATTTTCAGTCCATGGTTAATTATAATATCTCACTCTCTTGAGGAACTAAAATAGCATTAATGAGAATTTAAATTGGAAAATTTATATTAAGTAGAAACAAATGACAATACTCTAAAAAGCAATAGATACAGTGATACATTGAGTGTACCAATCTTATACAATTAAGCTTTTAGAAAATTATGCATATCACATTAAAAGAGGGTAACATACCCAACCACACAAGGCTCTTTTCAATGCTACCCTTTAATAAACAATTTTTTTTGAGACAGGGTCTCACTATGTAGTTCAGGCTGGTCTTGAATATACTATGTTTCCCTGGCTGGCCTTGAACTTGAGTGCTACAATTATAGGCTGGTGCCACCATGCCCAGCTATTAAGCAGTAAGCAGTATTTTATGTGCACTATCTGAACACCACTATAGAATTCACTTACAGTGTCCTTTATTTTTTTGCAGTGTAGGAGAGGCACTTGACACACTCTAGACAAGTGCTCTAACACCGAGCTATACCCTCAATCCTCACTTACATTATCTAATAAGCTTCATCTTCTCAGGATTATTTCATATTTCAACAAAAACAGTATTTAGAAAATATATCAGTTTTTGATTCTTAAAAGCATATATAGTTTTATCAGGGTGTGGTAGTCCATGCCTGTAATCCCAGCACTCGAAAGGCTGAGGCAGAAGGATCACCATGAGTTGACGACCAGCCTAGGCTACATAGCAAGTTCAAGGCCAGTCTGAGTTGCACAGCAAGGTGGGGTCTCAAAAAAAAGTGGGGTCCTGCCAAAAAGTGTAGTTCTATAGATTGTGTAGCTGGATCCATGTTAATAACTTTTAATGGTAGTTCAGATTTTTCTTAACTGCTTCAGCAGCATTTCTTGGGGAAAGACATTTTTATTCCTTATAAAGTTACTTTGAGTACTAGAAAGCTGGTTTTCATACTAAAATGAGAAAACGAAGCACTGGTATTCAGAGTCTGACATGCTATAATTCTTTTATTGTTTTCTATCCTCCATTCTCTGCCTAATTTAGAAACTCTAGCATACTGCATGTTCATTACATAGATTGGTCAATGTAAGTCTGCTATTATCACAGACACGTATTTCTACTATATTGATATATTGTAAACAAAAGACAAAAGGCTACCCACCTTTTAATGCATCCTAAGATAAAAACATAATAGAGTTAATGTTTTGGGGCAAGCAGAGTTATGTTTCTAGAACACAAATCTAAATATATTATTTCCCAATTTTGTATGTTGTCAGTGGTTCCTATAGCAATGTTTTGAAAACTTTTAGCATATGAAGATGCTTTAATGGCCATTTGGCACAAGTGTGGACCAGGGATTTAAAAACATTCATCATAATTTTTAGGATATGAAAAATAAAATTTTTTAAATATATACTGCCAGGCATGATGGCACACTTGGGAGGCTGAGGCAGGAGGATGAGTTGAAGGCTAGCCTATACTATATAGTGACACCTTGTCCCAAAAGATTCCCCAAAATAAAATCTATAATAATGATGATGTAACAACAATTCTGGCTTTTAAATTTCATTAATGAGTGATTAAATTGCGTGTACACTTTCACAAGGGTATCAAGATGTCTGACTTGATGACGGCTTAACCACTTAGTAGTCCAATTATTTAAGTGTACGATGACTAAAAACTGCATAATTTTCTGTTAATTTTTTTAATATAACAGAAAATATTAAAATGACAATTTCATCAAATTTATTTAATATAAGAATCTACTGGTTGTAGGCCAGGCATGGGTGGCACATGCCTATAAACCCAGCACCTAGGAGGTTGAGGCAGGAGGACCATTGCAAGTTTGAGATCAGCCTGGGTCACAAAAAGAGCTCGAGGCCAGCCTGAACTTCATAGTGGAACCCTGTCTCAAAAAGAAAAAAAGGGGGACCGGGGGTTTAGCTC